>OY804604.1:29599774-29769774 GCA_963680895.1 Fragum sueziense
GTTTGCTTATTTACTTATTTCTTTCCCAACATGTTGGTGCAAATTTGAATCAATTTTCTCCATTGTTAAACCATCTATAACTTTGGCATCATCTAAGTCACCATAGGTCTGGTTCTTTAACCACTGACACTCTTTACCTTTAGCCTGTAGTAAAACATTACATTGTTTATTCATTTATCCTCAACAAAAATAATAGAGATGTTATTATAGTTTGAGATTTCATAAGAAAAGATTAAAAATATGAAAACAAAGCTATATACCTGTAAGCTATCAATGATGACCCGTAAAGACTGGACCTGTCTATGTATACTCTGCGAGAAACTCTCATACGTCTCCGCATATCACTTGGACTTATGCAGAATTTTGACTTATCCAATGACAAAACAAGTGTTCACACATTTTCATCCATTGATGTCTGTCAAAATAAAGGATTTAGAAAACATTGTGGGAAATGAAGAAATTGCTTGTCACAAGCAATTTCTTCATTTCCCACAATGTTTTCTGCTAAAAAAGAACCAAAAATGTAAAAAAAATTGTTGTCTGCAACATCTTTGATTTTGAATCAGCCCAAAATATTGTCGTTAGAGAAAGGTTTAACTGTACCTGTAAACTATCGATGATGACCCGTAAAGACTGGACCTGTCTACGTACACTCTGTGAGAAACTCTCGTACGTCTCCGCATCATATTCACTCATCTGAATCTCCTTCAATCTGTAACACAAGTGTTTGCACATTAGTTAGATGGGGAAGGACAAAACCTTCCTGGTACAAAAGCCCCCAGGACAGCACCCACATGGACAAAACTCTCATAAGTGCAACAGCAGTGTTGGCACATACTGTAAGTTAGATTCTGGAAAGAAGGTCTTTATGGAATTTTAACCCATTACCACACAATGACTCTTTTTTTTTCACTCCCTACAAGATAATAGCTTTGGAAAACATTGTGGGAAATGAAGAAATTGCTTGTGACAAGCAATTTCGTCATTTCCCACAATGTTTTCTTCTCTAAAAGACCCAAAATCTTTAAATTCCATTCATTTGAAATTGTCGTCTGCATCATCTTTGAATTTGGAAAGTCTAAAATTGTGTTGTTTGGTAATGGGTTAAACACTAAACCCCCCAAAGATTTGACTTAAAAATTTTAAAGAGAACAATAGGCTTGGAATTTGATTAGCATTAGGTGCAGCAAACATAGATCCAGATCAGTTTGACTTGCCATATAGATTTGTAACCCATAACACTAACAGGGCCTTATGGTAAGAGTGAAAAGCATCAGGGGACTGCACAGGCTGACAAGGGCAGGGTTATCACACTGAAGCAGTTCTAAAATTCCTTGACATTTCCCTGACTTTTCCCTGACAAAAAAAGTGAATTTCCCCGACATTTTATCGATATAAATTTCTTATGATGTTTCCCTCTTCTTAAACAATTTCATCAAAGAATTACCAATGAAATTGTATGAATTATAGCTAAAGAATTCTATTTCTTTTAATTTATTCATCTCAATTTGAATGGTTTGACAGACTTTCAACATCATTTTAAACTACATATCAGTCATAATTTGGTCACTGGAGCATCTTTGAACTCACATTTAAACGCAAAATATCTGTACCTTGTTGTAGCGAAAAACGTCCCTCGCTTTGGCCGAGTTCACCACCAGTGAACATTAACCCTTCCACAAACATCAAAATTTCAGGGTGGTCCAATTCAAAAGCTGCTGCAGACCACAAAATAGATGTTGGTAAAATTGGATTTGAGAGCATTTATATCACAGAATATATTGAGACAAAAGAAGAAAATACTTGTAATAAGTATTTTCTTCTTTTGCCTGAATATTTTCCCAAGCATTTTCTACTTGGGACAACAAAACCAGGTCTTGATTGGGAAAGGGTAAAAAGAAAACACTACATGTCCTACCTTTCTTTAAATGCTTTCTGTGCCATTTCTCTGGCTGCTTTTAGGACCTGGAATAGGAGTAGAGTTATCCTGATACAAAGCTGACAAAATTGTTATACAAATTCCGTGGTAAAACAAAAGTGGCCATAGACAGATAATTCTCCCAGAATAAGTGTCTGTTGCACAAAATTATAGCCCCCTTTTCCCATGACATGTCTTTTGCCCATAGATTATATATAGCGTGTGGCCTTGAGCATCTGATTTATTCCTTATGTACAAAATTTCATTAAATTCTGACCATTAAATGAAAAGAAATAAAAGAAAATCTAATTTCTATAATAAGAACCCCTTTTCCATGACACAGCCTCAAATTGAGAAACCAAGTTATAGGTGACTTGGAAATTTTGCCGGAAGTTCATATGTGACCCGTCATGCTAAAAGGGACCTAATAGGAAGTGTGAAAAGTATCGACCCTAGTCAGTCTGCGCAGTCCGCGCAGCCAGACTAGGGCCGACACTTTTCAATTTTATATAATTTTCTACATCCAGCATGTTTTCCCTATCTTACTATATGTTCATTTTTCGCATACAGGACCTGGTTGACCTGTGCTGAGTCTGACAAGTTTGTCAAACTTTGGGGTTTTGGAGTTCGGATAAGGTCCCTTTTAGCGTGACGGGTCACATATATGAAGATTCATCCAATCTGGTCCAACGGGGGTTCAGATCTAGCTTCGAGAAATGGCTTAACCCATTACCACTCATTGACGCTTTTTGACTCCCTACAAGATATTGGCTTTAGAAAACATCGTGGAAAATGAAGAAATTGCTTGTGACAAGCAATTTCTTCATTTCCCACAATGTTTTCTACCCAGGAATACCAAAAAATGCAAAATTTCATTCACTTGATATTGTCGTCTGCAACATCTTTAATTTTGGATCGGTCTAATATTTTGCCGTCTGGTAATGGGTTAGGCTAGTGTGTACATACATGTTCTGGTACATTATCCTTTTCCCACTGTGCAACTTGAGCCACATCATGTCCGGCATCTAGTCTATATGGTCCACCTATCCCTCCTAAACCTGCTGTGTTACTGCCACCTACAACATGTACATGTATAAATCAATATACTGGTACATTATCCTTTTCCCACTGTGCAACTTGAGCCACATCATGTCCGGCATCTAGCCTATATGGTCCACCTATCCCTCCTAAACCTGCTGTGTTACTGCCACCTACAACATGTAAATGTATAAATCAATGTTCTGGTATGTTATCCTTTTCCCACTGTGCAACTTGAGCCACATTATGTCCAGCATCCAGCCTATATGGTCCACCTATACCCCCTAAACCTGCAGTGTTACTGCCACCTACAACATGTAAATGTATAAATCAATATACTGGTACATTATCCTTTTCCCACTGTGTAACTTGAGCCACATCATGTCCAGCATCTAGTCTATATGGACCACCTATCTCTCCTAAACCTGCAGTGTTACTGCCACCTACAACATGTAAATGTATAAATCAATGTTCTAGTACGTTATCCTTTTCCCACTGTGCAACTTTAGCCACATCATGGCCGGCATCTAGCCTGTATGGTCCACCTATCCCTCCTAAACCTGCAGTGTTACTGCCACCTACAACGTGTAAATGTATAAATCAATGTTCTAGTACGTTATCCTTTTCCCACTGTGCAACTTTAGCCACATCATGGCCGGCATCTAGCCTGTATGGTCCACCTATCCCTCCTAAACCTGCTGTGTTGCTGCCACCTACAACATGTAAATGTATAAATCAATATACTGGTACATTATCCTTTTCCCACTGTGTAACTTGAGCCACATCATGTCCGGCATCTAGCCTATATGGTCCACCTATTCCTCCTAAACCTGCAGTGTTACTACCACCTACAACATATACATGTAAATGTATAAATCAATATTCTGGTACATTAACATGGTCCACCCCTAATGAGAGTCATGGGGCGTTGGAATCTCATTGTGGGTGAACAACCTTAACTTGAGCCACATCATGTCCGGCATCTAGCCTATATGGACCACCTATCCCTCCTAAACCTGCTGTGTTACTACCACCTTGAAAGAGATTTATAAATTTAGAAGCAGGAAAGCAGGAGGCTTCATATTCGACATATTTAACCCATTACCAAACAACAAAATTTTCGACTGTTCCAATTCCAAAGGTTTTGCAAACAACAATTTCAAAATGATGCAAGTTCAAAAATGTGTAAAAGCAATTTACTCATTTACCACAATGTTTTCCAAAGTCTTCTAAGAACAAATAAATACATTGACAGACAATTTGGCATCATCGAAAGGTACATCAATTTAATGATATAGCATGAAGGAAATATGTTAAATGATTTAGGTAATTCTGGTCATGTGAAAGGTTGTCTTTCATGTGGCATTTTCCTTTTTAATGTAAGTATTTTACCTAGCATTCTCTTAACCCTTTCCCAAATAACAAAATTTTAGGGAGATCCTTTTCAAAAACTGTCACAAATGACAAAATAGAAGTTATTAAAGAAAGAATTTGTGTAAAATGTTACAAAGAAAATGTTGAGACAAAAGGAGAAACTGCTGGTTATCAGTAGTTTCTTCTTTTGTTTCAATGTTTTCCCAAGCCTTTTCTATCAGGGATGTCAAAACCAGGTCTTGTTTGGGAAAGGGTTAACTTCATCGATACTTTGAAAAATTGAATTATTCAATAAACTGATAAACAGTGTATTAAAAAAAACACAAATTATTATTAGATCTTACCTGTGCCCCCTGCCCATGTGTTTCCACCAACATGGGGAGCATTTTTGGGGTCAATTTTACCATGTTTAGGGTCATCTGCTGTCCGCCCACTTTTTCTATCATATGTCACCTGTAAATAAACATTTTCGCGATTCGAGAAGATAAAACCTTGCACATATCAAACTCATGACAAATCCATATCACCGTTCAACATGAATGTTTTGATTGCTAAGACAGTTGGTCGTATTGTTACCAAATGCCCCTAGCCCTGACCAAATATGAACAGGTTCTGACCAAATATTTGTATCAGGATAAAATTGAAAAGAATGTAAACGAAAATAATCCTTTCCTATGTTAAAAGGCCAGTTTTGAATCACAAATGAATGAATAATTTAAATGGCTCGGCTCTGGTTGTGTCATATATCCTGTGGTTTCATTATGGTAATTGGGACTGAGATTTGAAATGAGGCTGACCAGTCTGTCATGTGTCTAAAGGGTCTAAAACCGACTTGTCTAATCAGCAGGCAGGTAATGAGTGTCAGGCATTGGTTAATGTGTAACCCTACCTTTGTAATTACAAGGTTTTTGATGAAAAATATTATTCACTTATTGGAAATATCGAAATATCACCAAGGTATCTTACTTGCAAGGGTCTATGGTCCTGCCAGCCAATCATATTCTTCCATTCTCCCAATGACCTCTCAAGGTTAGCTAGACTGGTTTCCCACACTCTAACACAGCCTCCAACATCCACAGTAACCAGTCCATCCTGACTGGTTCCCGCTGTCAGCAAGCTGGTGTCTGTCACTTTAAACAACCAGGAGGCATAGGGGGACTGCTTTGTGGCACTGAAATTTGAATATGACGTCTTAATTGAATAAATGTATAGGCCTACAGGCAGTGTATCATAATGCACCTATGTGCAGGTTGATCTTTTTCTATAATGCTGTCTGCAAAAGCAACTTGATAGATAAGGTGATGTGTATATAACCCTAAACTTTATTCTTACATTACGGAACAGTTTCTTGTTTTCTTTGGGAAAATACTTTACTACACAAATGAAGCTAAATAAAACTCACCTTGGAACCGGTATGTAACGCAGCTTGTGATTGGTCAGATCTGTCACCTCAAGTACACCACTTACATCACGCCTTCTCTCTATAACAAACAAATCAGGGCTAGAGTTAGAGAAAATTAACCCTTTCCCAAACAGCCTAATTTTTTGGTGTTCCAATTTGATAGCTGCTGGTGACAACAAGATGGATGTTGTTTAAGATATAAAATGTGAAAAAAGGTACAGAAAATATTGAGCCAAAAGGAAAAAATGCTGATTATCAGAATGGTAGTAAGCAAAATTTTTTGACTCAAACATAATTATTTCAAAGCCACAATCTATTTCTTATCCCATTACCAGACAGCAAAATTTTGGACTGTTCGAAATTCAAAGATGATTCAGACAACAATTTCAAGTGAATATAATTTTATATTCTTTGATCTTTTGGGGTTGAACACATTGCAGGAAATGAATGAATTGCTTGTTCCAAAGCCTTTATCTTGAAGGGCGTCAGAAAGCATCAATGTTTGGGAATGGGTTAAAGAGAACACACAATGTAAAATGCATGTATTGCCATGACAAAGGCGTACAACTCAAGCTCATTTTAACCCATTACCAAACAAAAAAAAAACTGTTTCTCCAAATTCAAATCAAATGTAGACGACAATGTCAAAAGAATGAAATATAAAATTTTGTTGTCTTTTTGGGTAAAAAATTTGGGAATGAACATTTTTTTTCTTTATTTCCCACAATTCTTTATTTCCCACAACATTTTTTTCTTGTGGAATGTCATCATGTGGTAACGGGTTAATATAGGGGTAATGTACCTTGTGGTATGACATCATCAGGTGTTTTCCATGTGGGTAAAGTCCTGACGACCTGTCCACAGTTTTCTAGATGGACAATAGACTGGGAGGGGCTGGAAACATTTGACTTGGTGACCAGGCCAAATATTGGATCACTCGCATTGAAGTCGTCATCTTTCAGTGGGTCCCGTCGACTTTGATAGACTTCTGTTGTACTCTAGAAAAGGAATAATGAAAATAATCAGTTTGAACTGTAGATATTTGCTTGTAACCATGATGATTAAGTCTTTAACATCATTGGTCCACATCCCTCTTTTGCTTTTGAATTACAAAACAACCAATCTGATTGGCCCAGACATATGTCTCGTCCAATCAGATGGCTTGTAATGTAATTCAAATTTACTCAATAAATTGATAAACTATGGTAAATATGGCCCCTAACCACAGTTTTCTAGATGGACAAGAGACTGGGAGGGGCTGGAAACATTAGACTTGGTGACCAGTCCAAACAATGGATCACTCGCATTGAAGTCATCGTCCTTGAGTGGGTCCCATTGACTTTGATAGACTTCTGTTGTACTCTAGAATGATATATCAAACTTTGAATTCAAGTTCTAAACATACAAGAGAACTTTCACTTATTTTTTTCTATACTGAAGTTGTGTGGAAGAGAGTAAATATTGGTCAACGTTGATAAAAAGTACAATACATGTTGTGATTAATCAACTACTGCACAGTGACACCTTTTGACGGTCTACAAGGTTAAGGCTTTGAAAACATTGTGGGAAATAAAGAAACTGCTTGTGACAAGCAATTTCTCCTTCTTCATAATGTTTTCTACACAAAAAGACCAAAAAAATAAAATTTCATTCACTTTACACATTGTCTGCAACATCTTTGAATGTGGACCAGTGTAAACATATGCTGTCAAGTAATGAATTTACAATATTTCTTCACATTCTTTCACAGAGTAAAAATATTGAACCAATTAAACCATATGCTGTGTTAACCGTTTCTCAAACAACAGAATTTCAGGGTAATCCACTTTAAAAAGTGCCACATTATAAATGACAAAATGACTATTATTAAAGATAAGATTTGTGTAAAATATGGCACAAAAATTATTGAGACAAGAGGAGAAACTGCTGGTTATCAGCAGTTTCTTTTGTTTCAATGTTTTCCCAAGCCTTTTCTATTAGGGACATCAAAATCTGATCCTGTTTGGGAAAGGGTTAATCATTTTCTTACTCATTGTCTATGTTTTCAATAAAACTTTCCTCTTGATAGGACATCAAATTCTTGGATTCATTTGCAAACAAGAGAGCCACAGTCAAAGTATTTTGTAAATGTTATTGCAAAACCAAATATCTTCAGCTTTATTAAAGCTGGAGTTTAGAGTTTTTGCAATAATAAAGACAATAGATCTGTGCCATTTTTTGTTTTAATTCCCCTTTTTACATGATGCAGTAAAAAATGGCAAAAACTATGCGCAAGGTCAGATGATTTGGAACACTATGTAAACATTTCATCCAAGTACATCCATAAATGTACACAGAATTTGACATGAACATAGTTTGAAGTCAGGACTGACGGAGAAGATGATATCAATATGCAATGTATATGTTACCGGCAATAAGTAAAATCAGGCAATAAGCTTAATGCCTAAGCAATAAGCAGTATTGCCTAGTCAATTAGTTATTGCCTAAAACTTTCAGGCATAAAGCATATTGCCTGAAATGTTTCATACCAAATTGACTCTATTATCTAATATATGATAGCGGCAATAAGTAAAACCAGGCAATAAGCTATATACTACCGTTTGTGAAACACAAATTACCCCAAAATGGTCAATGTTAAGTTTTCAGACAGACAGACAGAGAGAAAGACAGACAGGAGTACACAATATGCCCCAAGTCTTTTCGATACAGGGGCATAAAAACACAATCAACAGTTTTGCAGAGACTTACTAGATCTGGAAATCCAGTTAGAATGGTAGCATAAGAATCTGGAGTGACCACGACTCTATTAGGGGCAGATAGCTTTTTGCTGTTTGTATTAAATTTGACATCTCCAACTTAGGAGGCATAGAAAGCAATGAGGGAAAAGAAGAAAATGATGGTATTCAGCATTTTCTTCTTTTCCCCAAATGCTTTCCAAATGCTTGATCAGGAAAAGGTCAACACTTACTAAATCTGGGAATCCAGTGAGTATGGTAGCGTAAGAATCTGGAGTAACCACGACTCTATTAGGGGCAGATAACTTTTGACCTATAGATGCTGACAACACTTCATCTGACAGTGGTGTGGTTCTAATAGACTGGAGCCGTAGATTCAAACCTACACAATAGATAAAAACATTTTCTGTAAGAAACAAGATGTGTTTGTGAAACATTAATGCCCCACTCCCCCAAGGCCAATGTTAAGTTTTCTGACAGACTGGCGGATGGATAGACAGACAGACATAAGTAAAATAATATGCCCCCGATCATTCAATACTGGGGGCATAAAAAGGCTTGAGGACAATCTTTTATTTAAAAACAAGAGATGTTTGTAAAATGCATGCCCCCTCCTGGGCCAACCTTTAATGAAGACAGTGTAATGGTAGTATTTCATCAAGTATGAAAATCAACAAAGCGTAATAACTCCATAAATATGTTCAGTATAGTTATGGTTTTTCTGCACTGCACTTCTCCAAAATGTATTCCATCTATCTATGAAGTTTCATGATTCTACCTTGCAAACTGAGTTATGCTCTAGACACAATTAAGTATGAAAATCAACAAAGTCTCTTACCTTCCCCTTCTTGAATAGGTTGTAGTACAAATTTCTCTCTGTCTTCTCTGCTTATCACATACTTTCTGCAAGAATTATAGCAATACTTGTGTGAAGTCTTTAATATAAGATTCCATGTATTTCTAAATCTAACAATTTTGGATGCAATTTATCACAGAAACAATTTATATCTTTTTTTAATCACACCTGTTAGTTTTGGCCTCTGTGATCATCCTTTTATCGACCGCCATCATGTTTATAACATGAACTTATCAAGATTATATATTTATATGATGTTACTTGTAGATTTCTGTTTGAAAATGTGTCTTTGCTGATTTTTGCGAAAACTGTAATTTGAATATCCCTCAATTGTTTTTCTTAGTATATACTATCCTTTTGTACGATCTAAATCTAGTAATTTGCTGTTCATACCTGTTAGTTTTGGCCTCTGTAATGATCCATTTATCAACAGCCATCTGGTTAATATCATGGACCTTCAGTGGTAGTGATATAGTCTGGGTTATTCCTTCTAGTAACACTAGAATCTCTAGAAAATCTCTGAAATATAAAAAGTCAATTTCTGGTATAACTAAACTGAAAACTTTGGCCAGACAAGTTCAACCCAACAGGTATCATCGGTATGTTGATGTCACGATATTTAAATGTTTGAAGACATTGTGAACTGTTAGATGTAACCATATGACCCCTCTCACATGAGCAAGTCAAAAGCTAAAAGTACATTTATCACTCAATAGTTGTAGTGTAATAACATTAAGTGTGGATACATGAAGATTATTTTTCTAATAATCAAAGTTGAAGTTGAGAAATCTCTGAAATAAAACATTTTCAAGATAAATCCCACTGACCCTTATCTGTACACTTAGTCACTTACCCATTTTTTTCATAAAACACCAAGGTTCCATAGCCATCAGGGGCCATTAGGGGGCACATCCTGTAGGGACTCTGTAACAGAATATACATAGAATACTAAATAACCTTTTCCCAAACAAAGAAATCGTACACTGGTCAAATGGGAAATCAGCTGCAGGAAAAAAAATGAATGTTAATGAGAGTAGTATACATGTAAGTGCTCAATATAGTGCAGGAAATATTGAGGCGCAAGGTGAAATTGCTTGTTATCAGCAATTTGCCTCAATGTTTTAGAAGCTGGTTTTTTTTTTTTTTTTTGTATGATGAGCCAAAAGATGTCATTGTTGGAAAGAATTAATTAGATACAATTGTACAACAGACACTTATTCATACAATCATCTAGCAGTGCAGCAAGGAATGCTATCTTCACAAATTCAAGACAAATAAACACAATATAGCTCACGATAAATGAGCTAGCAGAGCATCTCTAGCTTTTAGGTATGCTCTGCCAGGTCATATATCGTGAGCTATACCATGGTTTTTATGGAAACAGTTCAGTGTAAAATGAACTTACAGATTTTGTGACATTTGGAGAGGGAAACACTCGTCTTTCTGGAGCTGTTTGTGGCAATGTTTTACAGATGATTCTGGATAGTTCTCCTGTCTCAAAGTTAACCATCAGTATAGTGTTGGTCTGAAATGCACAAACAGTATATTTTGTTGTTTTAAAAAGGATTGAGCAAAAAAGGGCCCATTTTTAGGGGTGCGTAACATTTGAAAGTTTTCAAACTAATCAATAAAATTATATACATGTATTACAAATACATTGTTGCATTATTCACAACATTATGATATACATTATCCAGTTCTATTCAATTTTCCAAATATTTGTACATATCTGAAGAGCCGCGTGCGATTTAGGCCGGAAGAGGTAGACCGTAAATTCTGTTCGTTTTACCTCTTCTAAAATCAGAAGAGTCATGTGACAAGCACTTCCGACTAAATCCAACGGGCCTCTTCTATTTCTGGAAGCTCTTCTGCCTCTTACACTTTTTAGCAGAAGACGGAAGAGGTCAGGTGGTCGGCAACATGAGAGCGTCTTTAGTTACAAAGAACAGATTTCCTCAATTACTGAAAATTGCTTGTTTACAGCTAATTTGTATTAATTTTGGGATCAAAACGAGAACAAAACTTGTGCTTTTTAGAAAGAAGTGCCTTTATCAGAATAACGTAGTAGTATCAGGAACGATACCCAGTCTACTGAATTGGATCTGGCCATTCTAATTTCCTCCTTTTTGAAGAGCTTTTCGATAGAAAAGCCACTTCTGTTTTCAAGACATGTTCAACTTCTTTTTTGTCTACCAACTTCTGGGCGTCTTCTATCACGTGACCTACCCTCTTCTATCACGTGATAGACAGATAGAAATACTGACAAACACAAAGACAAAGACACTCACCACTTCCTCATGCATGATAACACAGTCATCCAGCGGTGCTCCGAGGGGTGCTAGTTTCACATATGGTCGGAAAGATCCACTTGTCATCGGGAATATGTCGTACATGTCCATGAAGTTTGCTGTCAGTGATCGAGGACTCATTGAATATAAACAGACAGGGTTAGCCGTGGCTATATGGATGATGTCTGATTTGTTGTGGCCGGGACTTCTGTATCCAGCTGTAAAATTCATTTAAAAAATTGTGCGACCCCTCATGCTTAACCCTTTACCACACATTGATGCTTTTCAACGCCTAACAAGATAAAGGCTTGGGAAAACATTGTGAAGAAATTGCTTGTCTCAATGTTTTCCCAGGTCAATTCTATTAGGGACGTCAAAACCAGGTCTTGTTTGGCAAAGGATTAAATATAATCTATTTTGTCGTCTTTCAAATAGGACAACCCTAAAATTTTGTTGTTTGACAAAGGGTTAAGGGCCTATTTTCCAAATCCGAGGTCAAATAGTTTACCTTTAGATAACCATAATTTTTTGTTAAGGAAAGGGTTAACTGTTAAGGGTCTTTTTTCCAAATCTGAGCTCAAATACTTTCCTACCTTTTGACACGGCAACATCACAGATAATATTCGTTTCAGACATGGGTATTTCCCAGAATGCTTCTTGTTCCGTGAATCTGTCCGATCTAGCCTCAGTACGATCAATGGTCAGTGTCTCTATACGAACTGTCACGGGGCCCTGGAACATGACAGAGGAATGTGACAGTCTTAACCCATTACCACAAAGTGACTCTTTTTGACTCCCCACAAGTAAAGATAATGGCTTTGGAAAACATTATAGAAAATGAAGAAATTGCTTGTGACAAGCAATTTCTTCATTTCCAACAATATTTTCTACGCTAAAAGACAAAGAAATGTAACATTCCATTCACTTGAAATTGTCGTCTGCAACATCTTTGAATTTGGAGGTGTCTAAAAGTTTACTATTTGGAAAAGGGTTAAGCATTACAATCCTTCATTGGATACCAAACACTTCGTGCATCTACGGCAGGCTGTCAACCAGGTCTTCTCAAAAATATAGGAGTTTTAATAGGAATATTTTTCAAGAAAAATAGGAGCTATTAGCCCATTTTGAGTTAAAATATAGGAGGTTTTCTAAGTAAATTTGATTTATCTCAAGGGATAACAGGGGCTATCACGCTATTTTTTGAAAGCATTATAGAAGTAAAAACGCTGATTCAACAAATGTCAAAGGTACAAGAGAAGAAAGAGCACACAAGAGAAATATGTCTTCGCAGGGGGGTTTGGGGGTCCTTCCCCCAAGAAAATTTTGGAATTCTAGATGTCTGGAGAAGCAATTTAATGCCCCCTCCCTAATATTTCACAACACAGGACCAGTTTCAATTGTAGGACAATAATTAAACTTTTTTGGTAGAGTGCTATGAGAGAATTCAACACACAAAATTTCAAAGCACGAGGCATAACAGTTCAGGGGTAAAAGATTACACAAGATTTCCTTCTTTCTTTTTAGAAAAAATATGATACCCCACAACATAGGGCTAATTTTCATTCTACTATGATAAGATAAAGTATTTTGGCAGAGGGTCTTAATACAATTCAACACACCAAATGTTAAAGCCCTTAGCCAACAATTCAAAAGAAGATTACAAAATTTTAAGACTCTATGCCTTAGTGCCTTATGGTGGGTTAGAAGAATTCTTTAAATTGTGGACAGAAAGATGACAGATTGTGAGAGACGACACAAGACCTCTCCTTCAGCCCTTCATACTAAGATAAGATATTAGAGTAATCTTTCAGTTGATGTCCTATTCAACTGCCTTCTAGATGGCCAAATAGATGATGATGAACAGATGAAGTGAACCAAAAGATTATACAGGATATTAATGGAATGGAAGACAGAGATTCTCTTACTTGAAGAGCAAAGAGCAGTATCAAAGTAATATTTGATATCTTCATCATTCATTGACAATGATTTTACCAAAAAATATAGGAAATATTTTCAAAATATAGGAGAATTATAGGAATATAGGAGGTGCATAAAAATATAAGATTTGGACCCAAAATATAGGAGTTTTATAGGAAAATAGGAATCGGTTGACAGCCTGCTACGGGCATCATCCATGATAACAGAACTTAACGAGAGATACCCTCATCAATTTCCAGGTGTCATCCATGACAATGGAAATTGACGCAGAATAACCTAGCCAATTTTTGTTGCTATGGATGATAAACTTAATAGTGGATTGTAATCCTTAAAACTAACATCAATGAATCATGTAAAATGAAAGTCATAAAAAGATATAATCAATCAAAATGTAAATTGACAATTGACTTATCAGGTTTAAGGCCTATTTCAACTGTTTTGATTATATCGCATCAGCTGGAGCACCTAATGGTGGATTCCTGGTATTTCTCACATCAGCACTACCACCATATCCAATCCCAGCCTCCAGCAGCATATAGACGATTCATACCAATTGGTGAGAGAGACAATAGACTTTTTTACAAAATGTCACAGGATATTGGCCAAGTCAGTATTCGGACTAATGATCCCTGGATTGATAGACTTGGACTTAGTAAACAAATGAGCAATCAAGACCAAGCAAATTAATTGACAAAGATTGTGTCACAATTTTGACAAAGTGGTAAAAATTAGTAGCAAGGATTTAAGCAATGTTTTCTGGAGGTTTCTTAAAGGGGCTCCAAAAAGCATTACTGTGTTGGAATGAGTTAAACTAAATGGTTAGATATAAATTGATACCTTTGTAGCAATTCTGTTAGTCTCCACAGGTAGAGGCATCAAGGCTGTTTTCTTTCTGTCTCCCTGTATCATGGTCTTCCAAGTACCGACCAACTCCAATTTAGGCAGGGGGTATCTGTTAACAATGATCGCATTCGAGACATTTATTTTGTCTTTTATCCCTTTCTATTACAACAAAAGTTGTAGGCAGGTCCAAATTCAAAGATGTTGCTCAGGACAATGTCCAGTGAACGAAATTTTACATTTTTTTTATCTTTGAGTGTAGAAAATTTAATAAGTAACGAAGAAATTGTTTGTCATGGGCGTTTTTTCTTCATTTTTATCATCTTTTCCACAGCATTTCTCTTGCGAAAATGTCAACATGTTCAAATGGACAAGTCAAAACACTTTACTCTTTCCCCTAAAAAGACTTCCCCCATGATGATAGTTTAGATTCAATTGGAGTTCTATGCCTATTTCAACTGCTTTGGTCATATATTGGCAATTGGAGCACCTAACCATGAATTCTTGTTGTCTCTCTTACTAGTACTACCACAACATCTTTACCAAGCCTTAACCGTTTCCCAAACAAGACCCGGTTTTGACATCCCCGATATAAATGGCTTGGGAAAATATTGAGACAAAAGAAGAAACTGCTGATAACCAGCAGTTTCTCCTTTTGTCTCAATATTTTCTGTGCCATATTTTACACAAATCCTATCTTTAATAACATCCATTTTGTCATTTGTGGCGGTTTTTGAAGTGGATCACCCTAAAATTTTGCCGTTTGGGAAAGGGTTAAGCTGTTCGCCCATATAGGTGATCTCATAAGTGAGAGTCTGATGCACAACAAACCGCGTCATGGCCCCTGTCTGATGATACTTTAGAAACCCTTTAGTACTTAGAACAGCGTTTTCTCATTTTCATTCAATGATTTCTAAGCTTCAGCTCATGGTGTTTTTTGTTTCAGTCAGTTCTGTTTCGACATAATTTGCAAAACCTTTGTTCTTTTATCAAGCATAAGTGACCTGTCATGCTTAAAGGCGCTTTCTGAGAAGTATGGAAAATGCTGACTCTAGGCAGTCTATGCAGTTTGCACATATAGATACATCTCATTCTCAACATACTTTTCTTCATCTAGAATGTTTTCCATATCTTACTTCATGTTCACTTTACAAATAAAACATCTGTTTGACCTCTGATGAGTCCCATTCATTTTTAACCCATTACCAGATACAAAATTTTAGACTGGTCCAAATTAAATGATGTTGCAGTTTCAAGTGAATGAAATTTTACCTTCTTTAGTCTTTCTATGTAGAAAACATTGAGGTGAATGAAGAAATTGCTTGTCATAAGCAATTTCTTCATTATCCACAATGCTTTCCAAGGCATTTATCTTGGGGGACGACAAACAGTATAATAATGTGGGAATAGATTAAATTTGTTTTTTTTAACTTATGACAAGGTCCCTTTAGCATGACAGGTCATATATATATATTTTGTAGATTGGGAATGGTAATCCCACTTAAACCCATTACCAAACCACAAATTTTGGAACTGGTCCAAACTCAAAGATGCTGCAGACAACAATTAGAAGTAAATGAAATTTACAAAAGGTTGGTCATTTGGGGTAGTAAACATTGTGGGAAAGGAAGAAATTGCTTGTCACAAGCAATTTCTTCATTTTCCACAATGTTTTCCCAAACCTTATCTATTAGGGACTTCAAAACCAGGTCTTGTTTGGGAAAGGGTTAAAGGCTTGGTCACATGATTCCACGTCCATATTGCATCCACATCACATCCAAAATTACACCGCACAAGTCCCATGTTTTAGCCGTGCACCAATCATGATGTAGACGCGAAACGGTTTATGTGGCCAGGCATTAACCCATTACCACACAGTGATGCCTTTTGACTCCTTTCAAGATAATGGATTTGGAAAACATTGTGGTAAATGAAGAAATTGCTTGTGACAAGCAATTTCTTCATTTTCCACAATGTTTTCTAACCCAAAATTTAAAGGTTTTTTAAAATTTCGTCAACTTGAAATTATCATCTGCAACACCTTTCAAATTGGAACAGTCCAGTATTTTTTTTGTCTGGTAGATCTAATGGGTTAAAGTTGACATGACATGGCTCAAGATGACAACCCAACCATCAGTTAACCTTTTCCCGAGTGGAAGAAATTCAGACTGTTCCAATTTGAAAGAACACATCGTCGTTGTAAATGCAAAACCTCGTATCTTGGTTTTGGAAAATTTTAAAGGGGAGGGAAAAAAGTGTAGTAACTTTTCCCAAACTGAAATGTCTTTCTTGAAATGGACATATTGTTCACAAATAATGTGTCAATAATACTGATCAGTCAAAATATCTCACAACCTGCGTGAATCGTCTACACATGGCACACAAGTTTGTACTTTGAAAATCGCACCAATCGACATACGAGGTTTTGCATTTTCACCGACGACATAATCATAACAGATGTTGATAACGAAAGGATTTGTGTACAGTATAGCACAGAAATATCGAGACAAAAGGAGAAAATGCTGGAAATCAGCAATTTCTTCCTTTGTCTAAATCCTCAGGTCTATTCTAATAGGGACATCCAAACAAGATCTTGTTTGGGAAGGGATTAATTGACAGAACTTTTTACCCATTATTTTGTCATTGATGGATATCAGAATTCTGAAAATGTGTAAAAAGCGTTTTCGATTTTTTTTTTGCAGAGCAATATTGTAGACTAAACTACTTATCCTAAGCGAACTTGAATCTCTATTAAAATTGTATTTCACTGGAAATTAAAATTTCTTTTGTCACTGTAGACTTTCATCATATTCTATCTGAGGAACAGATAAGAAGTCATTCTAACTTTTTATTTCAATATCAACCCCTATGTTTTGGGTACTCATTTGAATCATCTTGACAAGGCAATTCCAACGAAAACCCTTAACATAGAGTTTGATGAACAAAAAAAGAAGAATTGAATTTTGAAAAGCCTTCACCCCTTCTTTATTTGTAGCAATGCCCCATCCATTAATCTAAGTCCATCAGCATCAACATTTGGACATTTAATTATTCAAATAAGGAAGATTTTTTCTTGTTTTGTTTCTTTATTTTTATCAAAATTCAAAAGAGAAGACAGTTGTTATTTTCTAAAAATTTATTCAAGTATTTGATATCCACCAAATATGTACAGAACAATGGATAAACAATAATATTATTTTATAAAATCTATAAAATCACTCAGAGCTAAAAATAAGAAGGGGGATAACTTTTCAAAATGCAATATTTCATTTATTGTTCACCAAACCCTATGTTGTAGGTACTCATTTGAATCATCTCATTGAGATGATTCTAATGAGTACCTACAACATAGGGTTTGGAGTTGATATGACAAGTTTAGAGTGTCTTCAACCCCACCTATCTGTACCTCTGTTTACTTGCTAAAAACATATCCAGGGGTTGTAATCACCAACATTTCTAAATTGTTCTTCTGAATATAAAACACATAACAACCCATCTGATTGGAGGAGACATCTGTCTCAGCCAATCAAATTGATTGTAATAAGACTGGTTGGTGAATACATGTAACACCCCAGTAGTTAATTTTTTCTTGTGCAAACATTAAGGTAAAGTCAAAGAAGGAAAATTGTTGATGTTATTGAAAAACCTCCTAACACCAGCTTTCATCAAGCTAGAGTTACAAGGTTTTGCAATAACACCTAAGAAATGCTGAAATAATATAGATAACCAGCATTTTCTACTTTAGCCTCAATATTTTGGCATTCTACTCTAGCCTCAATATTTTTGCATTCTACTCTAGCCTCAATATTTTCGCATTCTACTCTAGCCTCAATATTTTCGCATTCTACTCTAGCCTCAATATTTTTGCATTCTACTCTAGCCTCAATATTTTCGCATTCTACTCTAGCCTCAATATTTTCGCATTCTACTCTAGCCTCAATATTTTTGCATTCTACTTTAGCCTCAATATTTTCGCATTCTACTTTAGCCTCAATATTTTCGCATTCTACTTTAGCCTCAATATTTTGGCATTCTACTTTAGCCTTAATATTTTCGCATTCTACTTTAGCCTCAATATTTTGGCATTCTACTTTAGCCTCAATATTTTGGCATTCTACTTTAGCCTCAATATTTTCGCATTCTACTCTAGCCTCAATATTTTCGCATTCTACTCTAGCCTCAATATTTTCGCATTCTACTTTAGCCTCAATATTTTCGCATTCTACTTTAGCCTCAATATTTTCGCATTCTACTCTAGCCTCAATATTTTCGCATTCTACTCTAGCCTCAATATTTTCGCATTCTACTTTAGCCTCAATATTTTCGCATTCTACTCTAGCCTCAATATTTTCGCATTCTACTTTAGCCTCAATATTTTCCCATTCTACTTTAGCCTCAATATTTTCACAATTAAATTTAAATGAATCCTATCTTTATCAACACCAACTTTGTTACCTGCAGCAGGTTAGTTCTGCATAATTGGGACGTTTTTTGTTATTTTAACCCTTTCTCAAAATTGAAAAATTTCAGGGTGGTCCTAATCTGAAAGCTGCTGCAAACCACAAAATGGATGCTGATAAATATCGGACTTATATAATAATACAATATAGCATGGAAAATATTGAGACAAAAGGAGAAAATGCTGGTCACAAGCATTTTCTTCTTTTGCCTCAATATTTTCCCAAGCCCTTTCTATTAGGGACTTGAAAACCAGGAATTGTTTGGGAAAGTGTTAATAACAAACATAAATTTCTGAACATCAAATGCAGGACAAAGCTTACTCTTTAGCGAGCTGAATACTATCAGCACTTGCACCCAGTGGTATTCCATGTTTCTGCATGGTGGTTACTAGAGTTTCTTGTAGTTCTTTATTATACTGATCAAAATCAAACACATTCTTCACAACGGCTGTAAGGCCTTCATCAGGATATTGCTGTAAATCATATACAAAATATTTGAAATTGTATATCAAGACCAACTAAGATCAAGATTAGCATAGGAAAGAGATTTTGAATTGAATAGGACTTCATCCATTTCAAACAGCATTTCACTCATATCAAGGTGGCTTGAGAACCTAACTATGGAATCCTGTTATTGCATTCTTATTTATGTTCATTATATTCATCCATCTAGTGGTGGCGAATAAATGTAAGACAGAAAATTTGCTGCAGCCAGGGAACAATCCAGTGACCTAATAATTGAGAGTTCAATGTGCTGCCAAATACACTGTGGCCACAGCACTCCAAAAGTAAGGCAAACATGTATGTAATTAGTCAATTTCTTTATTCACCTGACTGACCTTGATGGATGTCATTTGATGATAATGGCATTGGTTTCAATTTGACAAGTGGTGTCCGTATAAAGTTGACACTTGAGCCAAAGTCCAGAAAGGGAAATAGGTCTGCCCAAATTCTTGTCAAGAGTAATGGAACATGGTCTTACAGTATACTCAAGTTCTATAACTAAGACCAAATCCTAGTTCAATTCATAGTCTGTAAACTTACTTGTAAATGTTTGACCATGTTAACCACTTCTCTAGTCGAGTAAGGATACGAGATCAGTCCTTGGTCAGCCATGTTTCTCAACTCTCCGAATGCCAACACAAGTTTCTCTAGCGTAGCTTCAGGTACATCAGGACCGTACTGACGTAACATGGACATTTCTGACGCTTTGTCCGGATTGTCTATAGCATGGCAACTGAATATATCACCTAAATGTAAATAAAGGTTTCAATTAACCCTTTCTCATTCAACAAAATATTAGGGTGATCCGATTTCAAAAAATGGTGCACACAACAAATTGGAAATTGATGAGTATTTGATTTCAACTATGTATTACATAGCCAGGAAAATATTGAGGCAAAAGGAGAAAATGCTGATTATCAGCATTTTCTTCTTTTGCCTCAATGTTTTCAAAAGCTCTTTCTATTATCTAGCGTGGATTCAGGTACGTCAGGGCCGTACTGACGTAACATGGACATTTCTGACGCTTAGTCCGGATTGTCTATAGCGTGACAGCTGAATATATCACCTGAATGAAAAATAGATACAATCATGCATCAATTAACATCCGTTAATTTTAAAGTCTAAATTCTAATTAAAACAAGGTCTGGCTTTGGTGTCCCTAATAGGGAAAATGTCAAAAATATTGAGACAAAGAAAGAAAATCCTGAAAACACATTTTCTTTTTTGTCTCACTATTTACTGAGCTATATTGTACAAAAATTCTTTCTTTATCAACATACAATTCATCCTCTTTGGCAGCATTCAAATTGGACAAGTCCATAATTTTGCCTTTTCGGTAGGGGTTATACATATTAAATACCTTTTATTGCACTAGAAACTATAGTATTACACTTTGTATTGCAATATATTTCATATTTGAAGGTCCTAATATACAAGAATGCATTCTTATGGCAATAAGCTGCAATCTGCATATTTTTTGTTTACTTTTTGATGCTGTTCACCAACCCATTTACCTTTATTTCTAACATATTGCACAAGTTTCATTGGAGGTGTAATAAATTTCACAAAACACCATTCAGAACACCATGTCTCCATTCAGACAAGTTTTCAATTCTGACATATCATACATGGTTAAGGCCTTTTCACATACAACATTCCACATCCACATCACTACTGGAGCACATCTAAAACAGGGTACCAATGCAGTATAATTTTGGATGTGATGTGGACGTGATATGTACGCTGAATTGTAAGAGACCAGAGGCGCGTTCTTTAGAGCGAAATTTCTAAAGATATCTCGAGATTTCTTAATATATTTTAAGATAAAGCGTTCCTAAGAGCAAGATTTTTAAGCCGCTCAATGGGAGGCGCCATTACTCTATAATTCATGCGAAAATGCTCAGTCAGGTCTGTAGAAACTATATATGAGACAACTGACCGAGTTGTTCCGACTGCTCCATGGTAATGCTCAATACTTCATACAAATGACGTCATCATGACGTCATTTGTATGAAGTATGGAGCATCTGGAACACCTCGGTCAGATTCTAGGTCTTAAAAAAGCTTTACCAAAAACATCTTAAGAAATCTTAAAAAATCTCGCTCTAAAGAACGCACCTCAGGCCTTTAAAATGAGAAGTAAAGATACATACCCATAGCACCAAAGAAATCATTCCCTAAGAAGGGAAACCCAGGCCTGTTGGCCAACACCACCATTCTGAAGTCTGGGTGGGCCACTATCACAGAGGGGGAGTTTTTGATGTGTGAGGTAGCTGTAATGTAGAGAAAGGTTTCTTTCATCTGTAATTAAATTTCTAAGAAAGGAAACCCAGGCCTGTTGGCCAACACCACCATTCTGAAGTCTGGGTGGGCCACTATCACAGAGGGGGAGTTTTTGATGTGTGAGGTAGCTGTAATGTAGAGAAAGGTTTCTTTCATCTGTCATTAAATTTCTAAGAAAGGAAACCCAGGTCTGTTGGCTAATACCACCATTCTGAAGTCTGGGTGGGCCAATATCACAGAGGGGGAGTTTTTGATGAATGAGGTAGCTGTAATGTATAGAAAGGTTTCTTTCATCTGTAATTAAATTTCTAAGAAAGGAAACCCAGGTCTGTTGGCTAATACCACCATTCTGAAGTCTGGGTGGGCCACTATCACAGAGGGGGAGTTTTTGATGTGTGAGGTAGCTGAAATGTAGAGAAAGGTTTCTTTCATCTGTAATTAAATTTCTAAGAGGGGAAACCCAGGCCTGTTGGCTAATACCACCATTCTGAAGTCTGGGTGGGCCACTATCACAGAGGGGGAGTTTTTGATGTGTGAGGTAGCTGTAATGTATAGAAAGGTTTCTTTCATCTGTAATTAAATTTCTAAGAAAGGAAACCCAGGTCTGTTTGCTAATACCACCATTCTAAAGTCTGGGTGGGCTACTATCACAGAAGGGGAGTTTTTGATGTGTGAGGTAGCTGTAATGTAGAGAAAGGTTTCTTTCATCTGTAATTAAATTTCTAAGAAAAGAAACCCAGGCCTGTTGGCTAATACCACCATTCTGAAGTCTGGGTGGGCTACTATCACAGAGGGGGAGTTTTTGATGTGTGAGGTAGCTGGAATGTATAGAAACGTTTCTTTCATCTGTAATTAAATTTCTAAGAAAAGAAACCCAGGCCTGTTGGCTAATACCACCATTCTAAAGTCTGGGTGTGCTACTATCATAGAGGGAGAGTTTTTGATGTGTGAAGTAGCTGTAATGTATAAGAAAGGTTTCTTTCATCTGTAATTAAATTTCTAATAAAGGAAACCCAGGCCTGTTGGCTAATACTACCATTCTGAAGTCTGGGTGAGCCACTATCACAGAGGGGGAGTTTTTGATATGTGAGGTAGCTGTAATGTAGAGAAAGGTTTCTTTCATCTGTAATTAAATTTCTAAGAAAGGAAACCCAGGCCTGTTGGCTAATACCACCATTCTAAAGTCTGGGTGAGCTACTATCACAGAGGGGGAGTTTTTGATGTGTGAGGTAGCTGTAATGTATAGAAAGGTTTCTTTCATCTGTAATTAAATTTCTAAGAAAGGAAACCCAGGCCTATTGGCCAATACTACCATTCTGAAGTCTGGGTGAGCCACTATCACAGAGGGGGAGTTTTTGATGTGTGAGGTAGCTGTAATGTAGAGAAAGGTTTCTTTCATCTGTAATTAAATTTCTAAGAAAGGAAACCCAGGTCTGTAGGCTAATACCATCATTCTAAAGTCTGGGTGAGCTACTATCACAGAGGGGGAGTTTTTGATGTGTGAAGTAGCTGTAATGTAGAGAAAGGTTTCTTTCATCTGTAATTAAATTTCTAAGGAAGGAAACCCAGGCCTGTTGGCTAATACCACCATTCTAAAGTCTGGGTGGGCCACTATCACAGTGGGGGAGTTTTTGACGTGTGAGGTAGCTGTAATGTAGAAAGGTTTCTTTCATCTGTAATTAAATTTCTAAGAAAGGAAACCCAGGCCTGTTGGCTAATACCATCATTCTAAAGTCTGGGTGAGCCACTATCACAGAGGGGGAGTTTTTGATGAGTGAGGTAGCTGTAATGTATAGAAACGTTTCTTTCATCTGTAATTAAATTTCTAAGAAAGGAAACCCAGGCCTGTTTGCTAATACCACCATTCTGAAGTCTGGGTGGGCTACTATCACAGAGGGGGAGTTTTTGATGTGTGAAGTAGCTGTAATGTATAGAAACGTTTCTTTCATCTGTAATTAAATTTCTAAGAAAGGAAACCCAGGCCTATTGGCTAATACTTCCATTCTGAAGTCTGGGTGAGCTACTATCACAGAGGGGGAGCTTTTGATGTGTGAAGTAGCTGTAATGTATAGAAACGTTTCTTTCATCTGTAATTAAATTTCTAAGAAAGGAAACCCAGGCCTGTTTGCTAATACCACCATTCTGAAGTCTGGGTGGGCTACTATCACAGAGGGGGAGTTTTAGATGTGTGAGGTGGGTGTAATGTAGAGAAAGGTTTCTTTCATCTGTAATTAAATTTCTAAGAAAGGAAACCCAGGTCTGTTGGCTAATACTACCATTCTAAAGTCTGGGTGAGCTACTATCACAGAGGGGGAGTTTTTGATGTGTGAGGTAGCTGTAATGTAGAGAAAGGTTTCTTTCATCTGTAATTAAATTTCTAAGAAAGGAAACCCAGGCCTGTTGGCTAATACTACCATTCTGAAGTCTGGGTGGGCCACTATCACAGAGGGGGAGTTTTTGATGAGTGAGGTAGCTGTAATGTAGAGAAAGGTTTCTTTCATCTGTAATTAAATTTCTAAGAAAGGAAACCCAGGCCTGTTGGCTAATACTACCATTCTGAAGTCTGGGTGGGCCACTATCACAGAGGGGGAGTTTTTGATGTGTGAGGTAGCTGAAATGTATAGAAAGGTTTCTTTCATCTGTAATTAAATTTCTAAGAAAAGAAACCCAGGCCTGTTGGCTAATACCACCATTCTAAAGTCTGGGTGGGCTACTATCACAGAGGGGGAGTTTTTGATGTGTGAGGTAGCTGTAATGTAGAGAAAGGTTTCTTTCATCTGTAATTAAATTTCTAATAAAGGAAACCCAGGTCTGTTGGCTAATACCACCATTCTGAAGTCTGGGTGGGCCACTATCACAGAGGGGGGGTTTTTGATGTGTGAGGTAGCTGTAATGTATAGAAAGGTTTCTTTCATCTGTAATTAAATTTCTAAGAAAGGAAACCCAGGTCTGTTGGCTAATACCACCATTCTGAAGTCTGGGTGGGCCAATATCACAGAGGGGGAGTTTTTGATGAATGAGGTAGCTGTAATGTATAGAAAGGTTTCTTTCATCTGTAATTAAATTTCTAAGAAAGGAAACCCAGGTCTGTTGGCTAATACCACCATTCTGAAGTCTGGGTGGGCCACTATCACAGAGGGGGAGTTTTTGATGTGTGAGGTAGCTGAAATGTAGAGAAAGGTTTCTTTCATCTGTAATTAAATTTCTAAGAGGGGAAACCCAGGCCTGTTGGCTAATACCACCATCCTGAAGTCTGGGTGGGCCACTATCACAGTGGGGGAGTTTTTGATGTGTGAGGTAGCTGAAATGTAGAGAAAGGTTTCTTTCATCTGTAATTAAATTTCTAAGAAAGGAAACCCAGGCCTATTGGCTAATACAACCATTCTAAAGTCTGGGTGAGCCACTATCACAGAGGGGGAGTTTTTGATGTGTGAGATAGCTGTAATGTAGAGAAAGGTTTCTTTCATCTGTAATTAAATTTCTAAGAAAGGAAACCCAGGCCTGTTGGCTAATACTACCATTCTAAAGTCTGGGTGAGCCACTATCACAGAGGGTGTGTTTTTGATGTGTGAGATAGCTGAAATGTAGAGAAAGGTTTCTTTCATCTGTAATTAAATTTCTAAGAAAGGAAACCCAGGTCTGTTGGCTAATACCACCATTCTAAAGTCTGGGTGAGCTACTATCACAGAGGGGGAGTTTTTGATGAGTGAGGTAGCTGTAATGTAGAGAAAGGTTTCTTTCATCTGTAATTAAATTTCTAAGAAAGGAAACCCAGGCCTATTGGCCAATACCACCATTCTGAAGTCTGGGTGAGCTACTATCACAGAGGGGGGTTTTTTGATGTGTGCGGTAGCTGTAATGTAGAGAAAGGTTTCTTTCATCTGTAATTAAATTTCTAAGGAAGGAAACCCAGGCCTATTGGCTAATACCACCATTCTGAAGTCTGGGTGAGCCACTATCACAGAGGGGGAGTTTTTGATGTGTGAGGTAGCTGTAATGTAGAGAAAGGTTTCTTTCATCTGTAATTAAATTTCTAAGAATGGAAACCCAGGCCTGTTGGCTAACACAACCATTCTAAAGTCTGGGTGAGCCACTATCACAGAGGGGATGTTTTTGATGTGTGAGGTAGCTGTAATGTAGAGAAAGGTTTCTTTCATCTGTAATTAAATTTCTAAGAAAGGAAACCCAGGCCTATTGGCCAATACTACCATTCTAAAGTCTGGGTGGGCCACTATCACAGAGGGGGAGTTTTTGATGTGTGAGGTAGCTGTAATGTAGAGAAAGGTTTCTTTCATCTGTAATTAAATTTCTAAGAAAAGAAACCCAGGTCTGTTGGCTAATACCACCATTCTGAAGTCTGGGTGGGCCAATATCACAGAGGGGGAGTTTTTGATGAATGAGGTAGCTGTAATGTATAGAAAGGTTTCTTTCATCTGTAATTAAATTTCTAAGAAAGGAAACCCAGGTCTGTTGGCTAATACCACCATTCTGAAGTCTGGGTGGGCCACTATCACAGAGGGGGAGTTTTTGATGTGTGAGGTAGCTGAAAAGTAGAGAAAGGTTTCTTTCATCTGTAATTAAATTTCTAAGAGGGGAAACCCAGGCCTGTTGGCTAATACCACCATTCTGAAGTCTGGGTGGGCCACTATCACAGTGGGGGAGTTTTTGATGTGTGAGGTAGCTGAAATGTAGAGAAAGGTTTCTTTCATCTGTAATTAAATTTCTAAGAAAGGAAACCCAGGCCTATTGGCTAATACAACCATTCTAAAGTCTGGGTGAGCCACTATCACAGAGGGGGAGTTTTTGATGTGTGAGGTAGCTGTAATGTAGAGAAAGGTTTCTTTCATCTGTAATTAAATTTCTAAGGAAGGAAACCCAGGCCTGTTGGCTAATACTACCATTCTAAAGTCTGGGTGAGCTACTATCACAGAGGGGGAGTTTTTGATGTGTGAAGTAGCTGAAATGTAGAGAAAGGTTTCTTTCATCTGTAATTAAATTTCTAAGAAAGGAAACCCAGGCCTGTTGGCTAATACCACCATTCTGAAGTCTGGGTGAGCCACTATCACAGAGGGGGAGTTTTTGATGTGTGAGGTAGCTGTAATGTATAGAAAGGTTTCTTTCATCTGTAATTAAATTTCTAAGAAAGGAAACCCAGGCCTATTGGCTAATACTACCATTCTGAAGTCTGGGTGAGCCACTATCACAGAGGGGGAGTTTTTGATGTGTGAGGTAGCTGTAATGTATAGAAAGGTTTCTTTCATCTGTAATTAAATTTCTAAGAAAGGAAACCCAGGCCTGTTGGCTAATACTACCATTCTAAAGTCTGGGTGAGCCACTATCACAGAGGGAGAGTTTTTGATGTGTGAGGTAGCTGTAATGTAGAGAAAGGTTTCTTTCATCTGTAATTAAATTTCTAAGAAAGGAAACCCAGGCCTATTGGCTAATACTACCATTCTAAAGTCTGGGTGGGCCACTATCACAGAGGGGGAGTTTTTGATGTGTGAGGTAGCTGTAATGTAGAGAAAGGTTTCTTTCATCTGTAATTAAATTTCTAAGAAAGGAAACCCAGGCCTGTTGGCTAATACTACCATTCTAAAGTCTGGGTGGGCTACTATCACAGAGGGGGAGTTTTTGATGTGTGAAGTAGCTGTAATGTAGAGAAAGGTTTCTTTCATCTGTAATTAAATTTCTAAGAAAAGAAACCCAGGTCTGTTGGCTAATACTACCATTCTAAAGTCTGGGTGAGCCACTATCACAGAGGGAGTGTTTTTGATGTGTGAGGTAGCTGTAATGTATAGAAAGGTTTCTTTCATCTGTAATTAAATTTCTAAGAAAGGAAACCCAGGCCTGTTGGCTAATACTACCATTCTGAAGTCAGGGTGAGCCACTATCACAGAACGGGAGTTTTTGATGGGTGAGGTAGCTGTAATGTAGAGAAACACTTTTTCTTAGCTTTACTAACTTATTTGTGTCAGGGATGACAAAATCATGTCTTTTCGTGAAAGGTTATATGGATATCTTTTCTTTGATCAGGAACACATTGGTTGTCCTGAAATTTTTTCTCAATTTCTTAAAGTAATGCTAAGTATGAAAAATATATATAACTGTAGAATCTTGTATACCACAACTGTAGAATCTTGTATACCACAAGAATAAAGATTAAGTAGGAAGAGTCTTTCGTAGGAGCATATAAATTCATCTCTTAACATATTTATGAGTTATTCTTGTTTCTAAGAACTACACAAGAACTTTTGCAAAATAAACAGATAATCAAAATAGATTTAAGCAGTCACACAAAACACAGAAAAAGACACTCTTGATTATGCTTTCCTAGAAAAACATAATTTCTCTAAATTCCTATAAAGATACACAAATCTTGCATTCTTACATGACACAATTCTACGACCATCAGCCAGGTGCATTTCTCCGCTTTCCACCAAGGTTTTCAGTATACAAGTTACATGGGTAGGTGCTTTGTCTGCCTCATCAACAACTAAAACATGGCCAGACTTCACAGCTTTTACCTGAAATGAGTCAGATTCTGTATTCAAATTTCTAAATATCTTATAACACTATCCTAAAGGCAATATATAAGGGTAGTTCAACAGTCCAAAGCTGCTGCAGATGGCAAAATCGTTGTTCATAAAGACGGAATTAGCGTACGATATAGCATTGAAAATATTGAGGCAAAAGGAGAAAATGCTGATCATCAGCATTTTCTTCTTTTGCCTCAATGTTTTCCAAGCCTCTCTGATTAGGCACTTCAAAATCAGGCCATGTTTGGGAAAGTGTTTAAACACTTTCAGTATACATGTTACATGGGTAGGAGCTTTGTCTGCCTCATCAACAACCAGGACATGGCCAGACTTGACAGCTTTCACCTGAAATATGTTGATTCTTCTTTTATTACTCAGTTCTGATCCCTTTCATAGCCAAAATTTCTTTGTTAAATTTTTCTAATTGAAAGCCACTGACAATATAAAGCTACCAAAAATGAAAATTCTTAACCTTTTCCCCAACAAAACAGCTAAATCTGCAAGATCTGCTCTAGAACACCTATACTATACAAAGGAAAAATAAAACTTCATTTTACTCCACACTGCAAGGTTCCAATATTGGCATAGAGTACTGTCAAATGGACTAAACGTACATCAAATTGTAAAGTATGTGTTGTTTGGGTAAGGGTTAATCCTTTCTCCAGCTGCAAAAATTTAAGTTGCTCCAGTTTGAAAGCTGCTGAAGACTACAAATAGACACTCATAAAGACAAACACTATGCACAATTTAGCACCGAAAATATTGAGGCAAAAGGAGAAAATGCTGGTTACCAGCATTTTCTTTTTTTGCATCAATGTTTTCCAAAGCCTTATCTAATAGGGACTTCAAAACCTGGTTTTGTTTGGGAAGGGGTTAGTTACTCACCAGTGGAGAATCTTCATAAATAATAACCCCATCTTGGACTGTTGGTTGTAATGTTAGGGTCTGCACTGTAGTATCTCTGAAATATATAAACAACTAAATTGTCATGCTTTCAAAAGTGGTTCCACTTTAAAGCATCAAGTTATGGGATGAAAAACGTAATGGGAAAAAAGGTCCTATCTTGGACATGATGTTTTCTTAAAATTTAAAGCCAGTTTGAGAGCCAGAGTATTGTATTATATAATATCCGAACCTCATTCTCTTCAAAGAGGACTCTTTTAGTGACATAAAAGCAAGGCTTTTTCAAAAAAGGTTAACCCAATACCACACAGTGACGCTTTTTGATGACCTTCAGGAAAAATGCTTGAGAAAACTGTGAAAAATGAAAAAAACTTCTTATTACAAGCAATTTCTTCATTTTTCACAAAGTTTTCTTACCCAAAATGGAAAGATCTTTAAAATTTCATTGACTGAAAAATGTCATCTGCAACAACTTAAAATTTGGAACAGTAAAAAATTTTGCTGTCTGATAACGGGTTAAATCTGTATACCTGTGTAACTGTATATATTCTCTAGGTCTGTTGAGCAGGTGTAAAAATCGATCAACAATTTTGTTTTTTCCGACTCCTTGATTTCCGACCAGCAGTAAATGTTCACCTAGGGTAAAATCCTTTAACATGTCTTCCATTACAGCTAAATGCTGAAAAAAACCCAGATAACTTAAGTTCAGAATTACACAAGCAAAAAGCTCAGAAATACACAAACCAAAAGCTCAGAAATACACAAACCAAAAGCTCAAAAATACACATGCCAAAAGCTAAGAAATACACAGTATTTTGTCCTTTCCCAAATGTCAAAGTTATAGTTTGATCCAACTAGGATAGGATTGAATACAGTATTACATCCCACTCAATAGCTAGGGTTATATGGAGATGGGACCTGGGTTTCAAGTCTCATCTGAGAGACTGGAGAGGTGGGTGATTGAACCAGCGACCCCTTTATTACAAGTGCAGCACATTAACCCATTACCAAACGACAAAACTTTGGTGTAGTCCAATTTGAAAGAAGAAGCAGACGACATTTCAATGTGATGAAATTTCAAATCTTTATAACTTTTAGGGTAGAAAACATTGTGGGAAATGTAGAAATTGCTTGTCACAAGCAATTTCTTCATTTTCCACAATGTTTTCCCAAGCCATTATCTTGTGGGGAGTCAAAAGGAGTGCATGTGTGGTAATGGGTAAACACTGCACTAAATCTGTCCCCATCAAACTTGGAAATGAACAACTTGTTAACAAAGATTACAATGTCCAAACCGATATAAACACTGATATATCGTCGTTGTAAATGCAAAACCCCGTATCTCGTTTTTGGAAAATTTTAAAGGGGAGGGAAAAAAGTGTTATAACTTTTCTCAAAATGAAATGTTTTACTTGAAATTTGAACAAATTGTTCACAAATAAGGTGTCATTAATACTGTTCAGTAAAAATATCTTAAAACCTGCAAAAATTGTTTTAACTGGGCACACAATTTTGAACTTTTAAAATCGCAAGAATCGACATACGAGGTTTTGCATTTATACCGACGATATACAGTATGTCATAAATTGTAATTTACACAGCTTTCGATGGGTCTATAGGAAAATAATTTCCAAAGTCATCAGAATCAGACCCTCCTTTTAATAACAATCTCACATTTTTTGTGTAAACTGTGTAACTGTGACATCTGATTGCGAGAGAAATCAGATTGGGCCAATCTGGTTTGTTGTTACAAGAAATTATGCAAAAAATAATTGTGCATTTGTTAGTAAAACCAGGCCCAGGTGTAATTTGAGAAAAATTACATTTAATTTACCTGTGTATTCTCATAGAAGAGAATGTCCGGCACTTTAGTTTTATTTTCTGGGTTGTAAACATCTACTTCTGTGTTACCTATACGTAATTTGTTCTCTTTCACTTCACCTATAGTATATATGAGAAATAATGAAATAATGGCATCTGTGAATTTTCATAGAAGAGAATATCTGGCACTTTAGTTTTGTTTTCTGGGTTATAAACAATGACCTCTGTGTTACCTATACGTAATTTGTTCTCTTTCACTTCACCTATAGTATATATGAGAAATAATGAAATAATGGCATCTGTGAATTTTCATAGAAGAGAATATCTGGCACTTTAGTTTTGTTTTCTGGGTTGTAAACAATGACCTCTGTGTTACCTATACGTAATTTGTTCTCTTTTACTTCACCTATAGTATATATGAGAAATAATGAAATAATGGCGTCTGTGAATTTTCATAGAAGAGAATATCTGGCACTTTAGTTTTGTTTTCTGGGTTGTAAACAATGACCTCTGTGTTACCTATACGTAATTTGTTCTCTTTTACTTCACCTATAGTATATATGAGAAATAATGAAATAATGGCATCTGTGAATTTTCATAGAAGAGAATATCTGGCACTTTAGTTTTGTTTTCTGGGTTGTAAACAATGACCTCTGTGTTACCTATACGTAATTTGTTCTCTTTCACTTCACCTATAGTATATATGAGAAATAATGAAATAATGGCATCTGTGAATTTTCATAGAAGAGAATGTCTGGCACTTTAGTTTTGTTTTCTGGGTTATAAACATCTACCTCTATGTTGCTTATTAGTAATTTGTTCTTTTTTACTTCACCTATAGTAAATATGTGAAATAAAGAAAAAACTTCACAAAAGCATCATCATTAGGCCAGAGCAACTAATTAGAGGGGGTAAAGACATTCTAAATTTCTTTTTCTCATATCCAAACTCTATGTGTGTACTCATTTAAATCGTGTCAACAAGATAATTCCAATGAGCACCCACAAGATAGGGTTTAATAGTAAATTAATCATATTGTGCTTCTTTAAAAGCTGATTTCCCTCTTATCTGTAGCTATGATTAGGCTTTAAGGTTCTCTTGAGTTATCTAGCCTAATTCTTTCCCAACAGGCCTGGTTTTGATGTTCATTGTCCCTAACATAAAATATTTGGGGAAACATTGACACAAAAGAAACTGCTGATTATCAAGATATATTTCCATATTTGGAAAAGGGTCCAAGTAAAGAAAATTGAAGTCATTCATGAATTGATCATATACCAGATATATACTGTATTATATGAGAGACTAACAATTATATCGTCGCTTTTCTGCGAAAACCTCGTATCTGCAGCTTGTTTTAAGCTGCAGATACGTGGATTTTGCAGAAAAGCGGCGATATTTTTCAAAGAGTAAGACATCTGTAAATAACAAAATTTAAACTTACATGTAATTAACTTATCAAGCGCATCTACACTATGTTGTTGGTCTTCTACTGGTTTAATTGAAGCCTCCTCTAGGGACTGTTCTAGGGCTGACTTGGGTAAACGAGGCAAAAATCTGCAAAACAAACATTCAACAGTCTAGATAAACAATTATTCTAGTTTTATTGAAATTCACTTGACTTTTCCCTTTTTTAATAGATATTAAAATATTTGATGGAAAGTCTTGGTGAAATAAGTAAAATATATGAGAGGTTATATGAAAAAATTGCCAAAGATTGAAATGCCAAAATAAGAGGATTTTAAAATACTTTAAAAAATAACCTATGCTTTTCTTTCCAACTCCCTTTCCAAACAGCAAAATTTTAGTATTGTCCAAATTCAAAGATGTTACAGATAACAATTACAAATAAATGAAATTTTACATTTTTGTATCTTTCTGGGTAGAAAATCTAAAAGAATTTGCTTTTCACATGCAATATCTTTATTTCCAACAATGTTCACCTATGCCTAGCAGGTTCTAAAAAGCATAACTATGTGAGAATGGGTTAAGTATCTAATTGCGTTTTCATGAGGCAACATAATCGCAACTATCTTTTGAAAAGTCAGGATACAAAAGAAAGATTTGGAAAATTTGTTACCTTGCTAAGCATGCTTTCTGTACAATATTGTACAGATCATCACTAGGAAAACTGGCTAATCGCTTAGCAACCCGAATAAGTTGTCTTGTAGACAGGGAGGATGCTATAGATGCTATCTGAAATTGAAAAGAAGTTCTCTTTAAAACCTTTCATACGAAGTATTTGTTAAACTTCAACACCATGCTTAGCCAAACAAAATGCTAGATTATGAAAAAGGAATATGAATTAATATTCAAGTTGAATTTATCTTCTTTTAACAACTGTGATACACTTTAAATTCAAGGAAAACTAGAACTGTTGCAAAGCGGACATATACCCCCCACTAGGGGTAATCCATGTTTGGCAAAAATATCTAACTAGATAATCAATGTTCTTGCAAAAATTAGAAACAACCTGAAGTGTATGAGAGGTAAACATTTGCACTGGCACCACGCAGTTTAATCCAGAGCGGTAAAGGTTGACCTTGGACTTTTCATTGACCTCTAACTTCAACGAGCACTTGTGTGGTTGCCAGAAAAGAGGTTGACTTAAATGGTTGAAGGAACTTATATAGACTTATTGGTCCTTTTTTGTGTGATTACCGATTGGTCACATTTCTTTAAACTAAAGGAAACAACTTACTGTGGGATCTGTAGATTGTCTAAGTTTATGTACAAACACTAACAGTTTTGACAGGTCAGGACAGTTGGACACCTGAAATTAAAAATAGAATTATTTTACTGTCAAACCAAACTTTATCAGTGAAAGAATTTCTTATAACTACATGTAATTGAATATTCTTGAAAAAAGTATTTAATAATTCTCTTTGTTCACCAGTATCATCAAAATATATAAAGAATGGTATTATGTTGGAAATTGTGTTTCAGAAATGGAACAGGAAAATCTTGCTATAACCTTTCCCAAACCACAAATATTCAGACAATTTTAATTTGAAAGCTACTGAAGACAACAAAGTGGATACATTATACATTATATCACAAAAAATATTTAGGCAATAGGATAAAATGCTGATTTTCAGCATTTTCTTCTTTTGCCTCAATGTTTTCCAAAGCCTTTAGTACTTAGGGATATGAAAGCCATGCCTCGTTTTGGGAAAGAGTTACAGTAATAAAATTTCTACAATATATTCAATTTAGGTATGTAAGTATAAACCTCTAATCCTTCATGCCAAATCCATTATTCTCTAATAAGACAAGGAGACCTTACCAGATTAGAGATAACTGTTGTCTCTTCAGTTAGAGACAGGGGTCTCATGGAGTGATAGACAAACAGTGTCAACATTTCTGGTGACAGCCATTGCTGTGTACCACTACCCACAACAGGGGGCTCGGACAGGGCGACTATCCGGAATGACGGGTGGATCGGTAGGATGTTTCTGAAAATGATAAAAAATCACATTAAATATGCAAACAAAATGTATTGACACATGACTTTTGTATAACACCAATGCTCCCTGACTTAAGATTAAGTTTAAGTTTCAGACAGACAGATCAATGGACAGACAACAGTAACAATATGCCCCCTATCCTACAATATGCTTACATAAAAAAGCAGTTTTGTGCATAAAATTTCATTACTGGTATAATTGTCAAAGGGCGGATAAATTTTCAAGAAAATAACTGTTGCTATTTCAAGAATGTCGATTTTTTATTTTTCCAGGAGCAAAATATTAATTAATTCTGATTTCTTACTTTTTTCTCACACTTAAAATGCTAAAATGCCAAAAACATTATTATAGTTCAGCTGTAACAAAATTCATAAATGAATATACTACTTACCTCTCTGCCATTTGCTCATCAGAAAGACTCAATTCTGTCTTAATATTATCATATCTATCTTTCCCAATTAACCTTGTTCCATCAAACAACTGTAACTCCCGATCATGGACCAATCTGAAATTCACATAATTCATATCGAACATCTTATTGCTGGATAGGCTGCTTTAAGACAGGTTAATGTTTTATATGTCCAGTGTTCTTCCCAACCCAATATTCTGTAGAGGCCTCACTACGCTTTAAAGTATATTAGGGTAATGTCCCAACACCTTGACAAGGCTTGGGAAAACATTGAGGAATGACAAGAAAATGTTACTAATCAGCATTTTTCTCCTTTTCCCTAAATATTTTTGCTATGTTCTACAGAAATCCTTTCTTTATAAACATACATTTAGAAGTCTGCAGCTACATTCAAATTGGATTACCCTAAAATTTTGCTGTTTGGGAAAGGCTGAAAAAGAAAATTAAGAATTTCTTTACCCTCTATTATCATTTGCCCTGACAGTGATCAAAGCATTACCTCTGTAGTACAGAAAATGATCCCGGATTGATCCTATGTACCCCGTCTAACACAGCTAGACTGCCCTCTAGTGCTGCAGTAACCAGGGGAGATAATCGCCAGGCTGTGTCACCATTAGCAAGAGTTGTCCTTTGTTGTAACAGGTCACGAGAGGTCATGTCCTGAAAACAGTGTTCATACAAGATGTGTTTGTGAAACACTAATGCCCCAGAAATGGCCAACATCAAGTTTTCAGCCAGACAGATGGATGGATGGACAGAGAGATGGACGGAAAGACAGACAAAAGTAAAACAATATGCACTTGATCTTTCAATGAGGGGGCAAAAAACAGAATCTATGACCCAAGTCAAAAGTACATCCGTTTGAGAAAACAACTTGTCACTAATGCTTCAGTCACCATCTACCTCAAATCCATTTCCCCAAGTCTCAACAATATTTGACCCGTCACGCTAAAAGGGATATTATCAGAAGTAAAATAATCCATATTTGGTAATCTTGTCAGATTCAGCACAGGTCAACCAGATACTGTATGCGAAAAATTAACATATAGTAAGATAGGGAAAACATTCCAGATTTGGACAATTACATACAAGTGAAAAGTGTTGGCCCTAGTCTGGCTGGGCAGACTGCGCAGATTGACTAGGGTCGATATTTTTCACACTTCTCATAAGGTCCCCTTTTAGCGTCATGGGTCAAATATAATTTCAATGACATGATAATATTATTGTATGCATCTCCTTTCAAATTGTAAAAGGTCTAGAACTTTGCTATTTGGGAAAGCTCAATTAAGAGATAGTTTTACCTGATACAGCATAATGGGTTCAACATGGTATCCTAACAGATCAGCAAACTTCTTGACTAATGCCGACTTTCCACAACCCTGAAAGAAAACAAGAGTGTCACATTCACAATATACACCATTTGTTTAGGTTTACCATGACACAATAAAATTACAAAACCAAGACAAAATGCTCAAAATCAGGTGACAGGGGACATAATGTGATATGCATAAATAATATGCTGAAAGCCAACCTTTTCTCTTTTCCTCTAAATGCTTTCCATGCCATGATTCATCAATTCCATATCTCAAGCCCCATTACCTATGACACAGAATTAAATTGCAAAACTACGGGAAAATAATCAAAATCAGCAGAGCTTCAGATTTATTTGAAGAGTGGTGGGTCGAAATGACCCGGGGCAGGGAAATTGATGGGTCATTTTTGTAAATGATGGGCCATAGCAATGAAAATAAACATAGTGATATAAAAAAAATTGTAAAAGCTTGGGCAGCTTGGCCCCTGGAGTTGAAAAGTGATGGGCCATATTTGCAAATAGTGTGTCAAATGGCCCGGGCCCACTGTCAATCTGAAGCTCTGAATCAGGTGACAAAGTACATTTTGTGAAAATTTCATCCAAGGTGTACGAACTGAAAATGAAATGCAGAGCCAGAGGCGAAATTTGAAAAGTGCGAGTAATTCCTAAACTTTGTTACATTTCCATTCCAAATACAAACATAAGCATTTTGTATGGTTTAGAATTTTGAATTAATGCATACTTATGGAAATATTTGACAACAAGAGCCGTCAGAGACGGACAATGCTCCCCGATTAAGGCATTGTCACAATAAATGTATGCCATGCAGAGGTAAGATTAAGCTAACAAACGTTAAGCCCCCTTTTTCCATGACATACTTTTTATACGCAAATTTAAAGTAGTTTATTGTCAAGGGCATCTGATTTGCTACTCAAATATGAAATTTCATCAAATTCTGACCATTAGACTATGAGAAATTAGAGAAAAAGTGTATTTGACCTTAAGTCCCCTTTTCCCATGACGAGGCCTCAAATCCAACAAGAGTGCCATGGTCACAATATACGCCACCCCAGAGACTAAGTTTTAAGGGGGCATAACTCAGGCAAAAATCAATGAACCATAAAATCCTTCCTTCATGCACATCTACCAATTGAGGTGATAACATTGACCAAGTTTCAAGAAGATCCAGCCAGAAACTTAGGAGGAGTTGCGTTGACAAGAAAAGTGGACGGACGTACGGACGGACAGATGGACGGATGGACGGACGGACGGACAGACGGAGAAGATGACGCCAATATACATCCGCCTCCGGCGGCGTATAAAAACTGGGAAAAGTACATAGGCATTATGTCATAGGGAGTTCACATGGTAAGTTTCATTTGATTTGGCCCAAGGGTTATAGAGAAATCGCTTCGGACGGACGGACGGACAGACGGAATGACGGACGGACGGACAGACGAAGCGGCGACTATATGCTCTCCCTTCGGGGAGCATAAAAATGTTAAAAATTATTTCCCTTGCATATGAATATAGTGTAAATAATATTTGTAAATGATTTTCTTCTTCAAGCATAATCTTGAAATCCGGCACAGTGAATCAACTTATGTGAAGTCAAGTGTATTTTACAAGTGTGTATAATTTGATGCATTTTGTATGGCTAGAAAGTAGTGTTTTCATTCTCAGTTCGTAAACCTTAAATGTAATGGTGAAATCAGCATTTAATCTATTTCTCTTTTAAAATACTTTCCATAGCTTAGGAAAACATTGAGGAAAATGAAGAAATTGCTTGTGACATGCAATTTCTTAATTTCACAAAAAGTAAAATTTCATTCATTTGAAATTGTTGCCTGCAGCATGTTTGAATTTGAAATGGTCTAAATTTTGCTATCTGATTAAAGATTAATAATTATGTGACCCGTCACGCTAAAAGGGACCTTATCGGATGTGTGAAAAATATCGACCCTAGTCTGTCTGCGCTGTCCACACAGCCAGACTAGGGCTGACACTTTTTACTTGTTTGTAATTTTCAGAATCTGTAATGTTTTCCCTATCTTATTATATGTTCATTTTTCGCATACAGTATCTGGTTGACTTGTGCTGAGTCTGACAAGATTGACAAAATTTGGATATTTGTAGTTCGAATAAGGTCCCTTTTAGCATGATAGGTCTCATATTCATACCCTTGATCCCATTATACAGAAAACTTTCACCATATCATATGAGACTGCAGTATTTCAGCTAAAAACTCATTGTGAGGTTTGGAAAACATAATGACAAAAGTAGAAGTGCTGGTAACCAGCATTTTCTCCTTTTGTCTCAATGTTTTCAATGCCTATTACAAACTGAGCTTACCCTTGATCCAATAACACAGAAATCTTTAACTAAATGAGACTGCAACATTTCAGCCAGAAATCCATCATGATATTCTGTAGTTATAAATTCTGTTTCTCTGTCTACAGTTGTAAGTGATCCACTCTCAACCTGTATGATGTACAAAATAAGTATTTAAACCCTTTCCAACTCATTGGCGCTTTTTGACATTCCTTAAGAAAAATTTTGGAGAAAGCATTGCAGAAAATGATGAAATTGCTTGTAACAAGCAATTTCATCATTTAACACAATATTTTCTAATCAGAGAGTTGTGAAATTCAAATATTTTATTAACTTTATAATGCTGTCTGCATCTCCTTTCAATTTCGAACAGCCTTAATTACTGTCACCTGGGCAGGGGTTAACCCTTACCCAACATTTTAGCCATAAACCCATCATGATATTCTGTTGTGACAAATTCTGTTTCTCTGTTTCCAGTAGTAAGTGATCCACTCTCAACCTGTATGATGCACAAAATATGTGATTAACCCACTTCCACACATTGACACTTTTTGATGTTCCTCAAGAATAGAGTTAGAGAAAAGATTGTGGTGTAACACACCTGCAAGTTTCAAACCATCAAATGCAAAATTGCACTAGATTGGAGATTGATATTGTGTTGTTTACATAATTAAATTTTGTACACATATGCCATAATAATGTGACTGGACTATAGATAGAGTGACTTAAGAGTGTTATAATTGTTTATGTCTGAGAACCTGCTATAGGTTTCAACACAGAATGCTTTAGTCTTCTTAGTTTTTATGTGTTTTTTTTTTATTTTGATCCTTGGTTCATATAAACCTCTAATTAGAACAAGATGTTTGTGAAACATGAATGTCCCCAAAATGGCCAATGTTAAGTTTTCGAACAGTCAGATGATCAGACAGACGGCCATTTCGATACATGAGCATAAAAGCAAAAGAAGATATTTTCCTATCAAGGATTTCCAAGCAAGGGATAGCCTGGGCAAGAGTCATACTCAACAATTCCACAGCTACAGATACGAGGGAGTGAGGACATTCTAACTTTGTTATTTCCAAGCCCTATGATGTGGGTACTCATTTGAATTGTCTCGATGAGACAATTCCAATGAGAACCCACAACATTGGACTTGATTAATAATTATTGAAATAATACATTTTGAAAAGCCATCATCCCCTCTTATCTGAAGCTAGCAATTCCATCTTACCTTGAAGGTATGTTTTGATCGTCCTCTAGATAGAGTTACTTCTGTATCATTGTCTGCAGTTCTGTTACATGACATGACTTTGAATGGTTTTGTCTTTGCTGGTGAGAGGCTAAATTTCTAACAAAGAAAATATAAAATTTATCATTTCTAGGACACTTTCCATGACTTTCAAAGTTCATATTTCTTAACCCATACCCACAAAATATTTTCTTCCCCATCAGTGTCAATTCTAGAAAGGGCATAGTGCATTTAAGCACATACGTTTTTTAAAAATCCTCCCTATTTTAGAAGATGATGGGGGATTTCTTAAGATAGAGAAAGAGCAAAAAATCCCATCTTTGTCTCAATGTTGTATATTTTCAACAATCCCCCCCACACACACATGCACACACACTTTTTCAATTTTGGTGTGTGGTAATACTTTCTTTTAAGCAAACAACTTGTGCATTTTACAGGATAGTGTTTCAGTTAGGTACAAAGCGGTGAAATTATGACTGTTCCAAATTGAAATGTGTTGCAGAAGACAATTTCCAATTGATGAAATTTTAAAAATCTTTCCATTTTGGGTTAGAAATAATTGTGGAAAATGAAAGAATTGCTTGTCACAAGCAAATACTTCATTTTTTCACAATGTTGCTTGTCACAAGCAAATACTTCATTTTTTCACAACGTTTTCCTAAGTCCTTTCTTTTGAAAGGGTCCAAATGCGTCACTAATGGGTTAATACTGTACATTACTTAACACATAATTCTAATTTAATTTAATCATAATCAAACAACTGAGGTGTATCAAAGTCATACAAACTAGCTTCTTTATTTTGTCTCTAAATAAAACACTAGCCAATGATTGACGCTGCTTTTCAACAAAAACCTTGTAACTGCAGCTTAATACAAGCTGCAGTTACTAGGTTTTTGTTGAAAAGCGACAATGATTCGTCAGATGAGAAACTTCTAGAAACTTGAGAAATTTAGGATATGTATCATACCTTTAGAGCATCCAGTACAGCACTCTGTCCTTCTTTTCCCAACATAATGTGGTATGGGTAGAGTCTATCTAACAGTGACATGACATCAGCATCTGGCACTGATTCCTGTATAATAAACAATTTGATTTATTGGGGACTGACGCTGCTTTAAACTGCTATGGTCATATCATGCGACAGAAGCACTTAACCATGGATTCAAGTACTTTCTCATACCAGAACTACCACGACATCCTTGCGGAGCCTCCAGCTGCTTGCCCACATAGGTTAACAGGGGCGTAACCAGGAAATTTTAAATTATACGCACGCCGAAGGCGTGCAAGAACGCCTACAGCTTTCTCGAGCGCCGTAGGCGCGAGGGGGGGGGGAGCACGATAGGGGGTCTCTCCTCTCTTTAGGGGGGTTTGGGGGGCCTCCCCCATGAAAATTTTGATATTCAGGATGGCAGCAGAACAATTCTGAGCCTTCTTTGAGACAGAATTTGAGCTTCATTCGAAGCAAAAGCTGTTCACGATTTTTTTACATTACGCACGTGCGTAGTGTGCGTAATGGGTGTTACGCCCTTGGTTAATGATTATCAAACCATTGGTATTATAAACGAAATATGACAATAGTAAGATGGACAATGTTTCTCTTGAAAATTTTATTATTTACTTAACTCCAAACTTGTTTTTGCCATTGTGCTACCAATGAGTTTTCAAAGCGCCTGTAATTCCTTCATCTTTCCTACATCCTCTTCTATTTTAAATATTTTTACTTACAGGTGCATATCACTGCTTTTCAACAAAAACCTCGTAACTGCAGTTTAAAATAAGCTTTAGTTACAAGGTTTTTGATAAAAAAAGAAACAATATATCTGGGTGACAGGGGATAATTCCACTTTTCATCCAAATTTCCACTTACCAAAATTTTAGCCACATCAGTGAGGTTTGTAATGGGGAAATCTGGTAGTCCAAGAGAAGCAGACTCTTTAGTTATCATGGTTGAGGCAAACCCTAACATAGTGGTCAGTCTGAAAATGGAGAACATCAATTTTAGCCTTTTCCAAACAAGACAAGTTTGACATCCCTTATACAAAAGACTTGGACAATATAAAGGCAAAAGAAGAAAATGCTAATAACCAGCATTTTCCCCTTTTGCCATAAAATTTTCTAGGCTTTATGGTACAAAATTACAATCTTTGTTCACATCTTTGTTGTCTGCAGTTACATTTGAATTGGATCACTCTAGAGTTTTGCCATTTGGTAATGGGTTAACAACACATTTTCTGGGTGGTTAAAAACCTGAAAATGGTGTTATTGAAAATATGTGTGCAAGAGTACAGAAAGCATTAAGGACAGAGAAGAAAGTGTCAATATGTTTTCCAAATAAATTACTTATAGAGCATCAAAACTACGGATAAAAACATTTCTCTATATATTAGGACTAGAAGCAGATTCTTTATAATTCATTGAAACCACTTACTTGTCAGGTTTAGTGCTGGGAGCTTGATCTTGAAGAATCTCCATTTGTTCCTGGGAAAATAAGAATTTTCATTGAAATCTTATCTCAAGTTAGAAGAGATCTTAATTTCCACTTCACATACTATGAAATGATAAAAGAGAACCATGATGGCCCTTAATCTATCACCTGAAACTAGTTGAAATAACATTAATGGCAATATTGTCAATATTCGATGGCACATAACTCTGTACTTTCTGGTCAAATACGACTGAAAATCAAGCATGTTCAGCATACACATATTTTTGTAGCAGTTTTGTTTTAATCAATTAATATTTGTTACTGTAAGACTTAAAACAAAGCCAAAAACTTTCATATTGTTTTTTGTCAAATTCCCTGGTACGTGACTCAGGTTGTGAGATCATGATCACGTTGAAAATTACACTTCTGCAAGATCTTATGGTCACTGATATTTAGTCCAGTTTTGTATTCATTGGTCAATATTTGTGTCTTACAGTGAAAACAGTTCAGACAGACCATTTAGTCAAATTTAAGGGAACATTATTCGGAATGTGAGATTCAAATCAGGCTGAAAATAACACAGAAAATTACACTGATGAAAGATCTCAGTCACCAACAATGCGTCCCAAGTTTTGTCTTGATTGGTAAATAATTGTTGTTGTTCGAGAGAAAACAAAGTCAAAAATGGCAATTTTGTCAAATTCAAGGGTGCATAATTTTACACTTTCTGGTCGGATCAGTATGAAAATTGTGTTCATCTGAGATCTTGGGGTTACCTACATTTTGTCCAAGCCTTGATTGATCAACAAAGTACTCACATTAAACGGTACAGCATTTACATCCCTGGCTTGGAACCTTGACCTCAGGGGCGGGTCTAATGGGTTGCCTTGGTAACGAGGGACTGGCAAGCCAAGGGCAATAACTCTGAATCTCTCATTCACTCTGACTAGCTTGAGGTCATCTAACTCTTCTTTTGTGTGGTCCTGAAAAATAATGAGAATTTTTTGAAAATGAATTTATTGGGGTTTAACACCATATTCAACTAATTTGGTCAAATCGCAGCAGGTGGAGCATCTAACCATTGATTCCTATCATTTCTCATACGGTACCAGTACAACAACATCTTTACATAGCATCCAGCTGCTTGCCAACATGATTATCAAAACATTGGTGGAAGACAATTTTGTTAGACAAGATATTTGCCGTGGACAAAGATTGAACCTGGGACCTCTCAAGTGAGAGTCCAATATGCTGTCAACTCCGCCATGGCTACTTTTCTGGAATCAGGGATGGTTATTTATTAGAATCAACAATTTTTGCTGAAAATTGTGCCTTTTTTTTTAAGATGATTTTCATCTGAGATATGGGGATGGGCGTTTATTAGAATAATTACAGTACCTTCAAGAGTTTATCATATCTCTCCGCAGACACGAGGAATCTTCCATCTTCTAGCTGCATTTCTCTGTTCTCTAGCAAGTTGTTTAATATAGGCAGGACATTTCTCTCAGCTTTCTCGATTCCTTCTAATACCAACACATGGCCATTGATAGCTGCTCTAACGGCTGACTGAAACAAAATTTTCACCATATTTAGAAACCAGTGCTTCTGAAATATTTTGAAATCTACCTGTCCAAGTACAAGTGTTGATCTAAAAATGACTTGTCGATATCAAAAATCAATTTGTCCGTACTAAAACCTTTTCTTTTTAATTGCTTCATTTGTATATGGCATGCCATTATGACTGTCTAACTAGTTTCTTCAACAAAAGCTTTACATTGAACTATCAGAAATTACATTGTATAAGATATATTGTAAGATAAAGAATAAAAAAAACTTCTACATTACATCCAAATTTTTTACTTGTCCACGGACAACCCAGCTTTCAAAATCTGCTTGTCCGTACAGGTAGATGGACAAGTCCGACAACTCGGGCAACTTATTTCACTGGTAACAAAAGGACCTAAATCTCTCACTTGATAGTTATGAATCAGTTTTCTTTGTACTTCACAGGCTGTCAGACAGACATAATAAAATTATGATGGACATTGACAATCTAAGGTGAAATTAAAAATTACACTTATGGGAGTTCTTATAACGCAATTGGTAGTATATCAGGCTCTCTTTCACTAGGTCCTGTCTTTGATCACCTTTAAATAGGGATGACAAAAAACAAAGAAAGCCTATATACCTGATCCACATAGAAAGCGCTGCCTGCCTGTATTTCTCGCCTCTGTTTTAAATCAGCCTCTGTCGTATCCCTGGACAGTGAAACATATTCTCCTTCTCGTCGAGTCAGCTCCTAAATACAAATTCATACATTCAGTACATTTATCTTAAATTAGTTAAACCCATTACCAGTCTGCAAAACTTTCAGCTGGTCGAAATTCAAGAATATTGTAGGCAACACTTTAAAGAGAATTAAAAATTCATCATATGTTGGTCTTTCTCAGTTTCCTGATAGAAAACATTGTGGGAAATGAAGAAATTGCTTGTGACAAGCAATTTCTTCATTTCCCACAATGTTTTCCAAAGCTTTAACCTTGTGGGGCACCAAACAGCTTCATTTTGGTAATGAATAAAGATGTATCAAATTAAGAAGATTTTGGTGAAAAAGAAGCTTCTTTTGATAATAAGATTTACAATTCGTGCACATAAACAAATCTATTTTGCTATGCAAGCATACAGAAATTATCATAATCAGGGTTCTCCCCAGGAATTTTTTAAGCTGTAGTGCTACCAAGTCGCGAAACTTTGACGCTTTGCGCGTTTCCATGAATACTTCCACTGTTGCTACACAATGCCTTTGGGTATTGCCCCTTCAAATTCAGACACATAGTTAGAAAGAAGATATGAAGAATAATTCTAAAATCCATATCCTTAACAGTTACTTAACTGATATGATTTGTCTAGATTTAATATTGTCATCTGAAAAAGCATTAGTTGTAGTACAGTGCAATTTATGATTAATCAGGTAATGCAGCTAATTATCTGTTAGACCCCATTAATACAATCATTCAATTCAATAATAACAATGACAATACATGATCACTGATATATGCATGTCTCTTCTGTAAAAAAAATAGTCTGAAGACTTATATTTCTACATCAACAGGAACCTGACTTTAAAGAATTGTGAAATTAATGAACACATGTATATCATTGTCTTTAAAAGGCAGATCCAAATCTTGAGGAGTTGCATACAATTAAGATGATTTAATGGAGTTGGGCAGTCAACTATCATCAGTGTTACCAAACACTTAAAGTGAACACAAGTTTAAATTATTCAGTAATGAATCAAACAATGGGATGAGAAAACCATGGTCATCAGCAAGCCAGTTTCTGATTGGTTTTGAAATTATTGTAATGTTAAGAAGATCTATTTAGCAAATCTTTCCTTCATTTTCTCACACAGTCAAATAGATCTGTGAAAAAGTTGTAGTCGACCAAATTAGTTCTAGTGTTACAAAATTCAAAGTATTAAAACGTCATAAGATGGAAAGCAGGGAGGGAAAAGGGAAAAATATTGCTTATCAAAATGTCCATATTTTCATATTTGTCAAAGTAATTTCTAATACAGACACCCAAACTTGAGCTTGAGCAGCCCATAATGATAGGCATGTGCAGTGGCGAACCCCCTCTATAGCCTGATTATTTCATTTCCATGATTAAGAAATTTAGAGAAAATTGTCAGGACTTCAAGTTGTGCAATACTAGGAAAAGGAACCCCCTAATTGTAATTTGACACCCCCTCCCTTCACAGAAATCCCGGATCCGCCACAGACGTGCATGCAAATAAGTCAATAACAAAGCATGAAATTTAGATGACCAAATTATCATTCTATCAATCACATGAATCATCGCTGTAAAAAAGCACAGGACAGGCTAGTCCTATTTATAAGCCCTGACATATTTTTTAACTTTGTCATGAATGTCAGTAAGGACAGGCTTCGTCAATCAGGCAAAGAAAATGCAGATTACCAGAAATTTCTCTCCTCAAGTTTTCTGTTTGTTTTCTTTACAATGGGCTGCGTATGTTCTGATCTTAAAATTTGTCTTTGGGAAATGGTTAAAAAATCACTCGCTAGTGACTATCAGGCACATAGAAAGCAATTTAATACTGGGGAGGGGGCTCAAACTGCAGTGTCTCAATATTAGGGAGGGGGGCTAAATAGGATTTCCCCTAAATTTTAAGAGTAAAATAAGGAAAAATCGGCATTTTTTACCATCTGTTTAGTGTTAGGGGCTTAGCCAACCTAGCCAACCCTACGGACCTGACTTTGATAGAGGATGTAAATTACCAGTATCTATAAGCCCTGACAAAGATTTTAGGGATAAGTGTTTCATCTCTCTGATTGGACCAGATTTTAGTAGTCTAAATTGAAATAAAGTTTAAAAAAACTTTGCCAACATAATGCAAGTGTAAAATATGATGTATTTACCTTGTCAGTATAATTTCCTTTTATTTATTTCAATGATAAATATACGAAGATTGGTGAATGTTCACTGAAGTTCATTCAGGAAAGAGTTTTCTTTGTGTAAACAATTAGGAGAAAATCTGACCTACAACAAATGTGTGACGTGGAGTGACGCGGAGTGACGTCACACTGTGTCTGGAATGTAGGACAAAATCCCCTTTGTTTCAATCACTCAAATTTGGGTTGTAAAATGTCTTATCTACAGGGGATTTATCATAAAGTTACATTATTTAAATCCCGAGGATTGTTAATGATAAGGAGACTAACCAATACCGTATAGCACTTTATTTCTGCGGGGTCCAAATTCTGCGTTTTTTCCAGAAATCAGGCGGGTTAAATTTCTGCGGAACATATTTTTGTGGTCTCTAATTTTGCAAAATCAAAGATTTTATTTCTGCGCTATCAAAACAGTTTTAGTCAGTTTCAGACATAGTTTGAAAGACGATGCTTACTAAATATTCTAATTACTCTGTTAGGGTAAAGGGATAATCCCAATCATTTACCAGTATCTACAAAGGCGTAAACAATGCTGTATACAGATAGGTGTGAAAAGAAAGATGTGTCAAACTGTTACCAATCAGTCAAACTTGTTAAATCATTGTTTATTGATGAACTAGAATGTCTTATCAACACCTAAGTTAAAGTCGTAGTTACACCATTTTTGAATAGGAAAGCACTCCATTGTTATGATGTTGTTCTTTCCATCCGGAGGTAAAAGTATAACTTGTCCATGTACTGACTAAACTTACAGAATGACAACAACATGTACATTCAGGATTAATATTCTGCGGATTTTATTTCTGCGGTGACGTCCAGGACCGCAGAAATAGCAGAAATAAAGTCCCCGCAGAAATAAAGTGCTATACGGTATTGTGTTAGAAGTTTGTGTTTATTTTCGAAGATGATAAGGGCAAAAGTAACAGTGTGAATTTCTTAGTCAATGGATAAAAGCACTTTGAGGTAAACAATGCACATTTCTTTGTTTATTAAACCTTGGACTTGGATTCTATAGACAAAGACAGTGAAGCGGGATTTGAGAATAAATTAACATAATGAAGGAGAATTTGTATCTATAGATCTATAGACTAGAACTGTAAAACTAGAAGGGATTTTTCCCGTTGCTGCATTTTTGTGTTGGTTTCGTCCGTATAGGATTTTAATAGCTTTGAGGTTTTGATTTTACCCGACTGATATTTTGTTCTAACGGTTAACCTATGTTTATCTAGATTCTTATTATTAATCAGAATTTAGATCTAGATCTATCCATTCTAGACTTGCCATTTTCGATTTATGCATGTTTTTTCATCAACCCAAAATTTGTCTGTCTGCACATACATGTACGTATATTAATTTTGTGCAGTCATGAAATATTGAGGTCTGCCGACTCAATCACACATGATCCAACTTGATAAATGAATGTCCAAAATTATCTCAGAAGTAGAGAAGCTACTGGAAAAAAAAGAATTTTTACAGTTTTTCCGTCCCAGAGGTCGCAAACAAACGGTCATCTATAGATCTAATTATCGACGAATTTATAAATATTTTACATTAATTTACAGAAACACCTAGATCATAAATCTGCGGGTAGAAAAATACATTTTTTGTTCTGCAAATTTCAACTTTAATCGGGCGTCTACAGGCGTTAAAACTCATATCTATAAGATCTGTGGAGTAAGGGTTAGCACTACACCCGGGAACCAATATTACCACTTATAAATACATTAGTTCCCTGCACCACCTGGTTTACGCATGACTGCTTTCAGTGATGAACCTTATCAGTAAGTGGCACAAGTTACTGCAATTAACGAGTAGATAAGAAGATTATGGCCACTTTTCTAAAGGGTAAAATTAAGGTGTATCGGGATTACAATTAAGCTGTAACGGCGGTTCAAAGCTGTATCGGCAGAAGGGCAAATCTCATTAATCCGTATTGGTCCCAATACGGCTTACGGCTCTGGGGAGAACGCTGATAATGAAACTGATAGAAAGTGACAAATTTATATCATCATTAATAACAATAACTTTGTGGACCAGTGTTCTGCCAAGGATTTTGATAGGATGAGACAAATGTCTCACTGACCCTAAAAAGTTTGAGACATTTCTGAAAATAAGGGGACATTAAAAAAATAACATCAATGAAAAAGAAAAAAATATGTAAAATGAATTTACTAAAGCTTATTTATGAGCAAGACTGGTAGTTAATGAGCATCGGATTGTACCCGAGGCTGAGCATATATCCTGTTACACCTTTACCAGAGCTGGTCATTACTTTGTCTCCCTAAATCCATTACAATGGATGTGTTAATCTTCGTCTTTTCATGTCATAAAACGGTTTTCCTCGTCATATTCTGACCAAGAATACTCCCGTAACAATTTCTCTTGAAAATGTCGGATGGGGGCAGTTTTCCGTGTTTCGGTAGCCGTATAGGACGCAGTTATGGCGTGATCGGCGATGGAAGAATCAGTCCTTACCTACCTGGTTCTACCTGGTTCTGTAGGGAAACTTTGTAGACCCCTTAGGTCTGTTATTCCCCTCTATACAGGTTTCTCGCAGTCTCCGGCCCGGTTTAGCTGGTTGTATCTCTTTAATAGCTGAGTATGCTATTATTAACACTCGTTGATACTTCTTTATAATACACTATTAATCACTCACTAATACTGAAACGCTTATGCAGCCACAACTTATCTAATGAGCACTTAAACACAATCAAGGATTTCGCATTCACTACATCAGTTGGGAGAGAATTCCAATCGTTGATAACGCGGTGAGAGAAAGAATGAAGACGAATATTTCTGTTTGCCCTGGGTTTTTGTATTTTGAGATTATGGCCCCTATTTGTTGAAGAAGACAATTCAAAAAATGTTGTGAAATCAAGATCATCCATTCCATGTGCCAGTTTATATAGCTGTATCATGTCACCACGATTTCTTCTGTATACTAAAGATGGCAAATTTAGGTGTTCAAGACGTTTCTCATAGGACAGATGAGAGATTTCCTTCACAAGTTTGGTGGCTCTTCTCTGACAGTTTTCAATAGATATAATATGTTTCTTCAAGAATGGGTAGTAGATAATGTCACCATAATCAATATATGGCCTGATAAGGGCTTTATAAAGGGTTAAAAATTGTTGTTCGTCCATGAAAGAGAAATTCCTTCTTACAAGACCAATAATGCTGTTTACTTTGTTAATCAAAGTACTAATATGACTGTCAAAAGTCAGGTTTGAAGAAAACTGGATTCCAAGGTCTTTTTCTGTAACATCTTCTTTAATGTCAGAAAAAACGTTGCTTGAGTCAAACATCTGATAATTCGGAGTAAAATTGGCACATCCAAAGTGGATTACTTTACATTTGTCAATATTAAATCTTAATAACCACTTGTTGCTCCAGTCGCACATATTTTCAATGTCATCTTGTAAAATTTCAGTGTCTACTTGGGAATGTAATACACAATAAAGTTTCGTATCGTCTGCGAAAAGCCGACAGGTACTATTAACTACCTCAGGAATATCATTAATAAAAAGGATAAATAAAAGAGGCCCCAGTACAGATCCCTGGGGTACCCCTGATATGACATCTGTCCAATCCGAAGAAGAACCGTTCACTACAACTCTCTGTTTCCTGCCCGAAAGGAAACTGTTGATCCAACTACACAGGTTTCCGGAAATTCCATATGCTTTTACTTTATGAATAAGGCGTCTATGAGGAATACTGTCAAAAGCTTTCGCATAGTCGAAATAAATTGAGTCAACTTGTAGATTATCGTCTAACGCAGATGTCCAGTCTTCAAGAACAGTTAGTAATTGTAAAATAGTGCTTCGGTGGTTACGAAAACCGAACTGACAATCAGATAAAAGATTGTTTCTGTTCAGATGAACAAGAATTGCGTCACGAATAATTCGTTCGAGAATTTTACATAAAACTGAAGTCAGTGAAACTGGCCTATAATTTCCAGGTTGATTTTTAGGACCTTTTTTGTAAATACTCGTAACATTAGCACATTTCCATGATTCGGGAACAGTACCCTCAGAGATCGACTTGTTGAATAAAACGGTAAGGGGAAAGGATAAAACACTAGCACATTCCTTCAACAGTTTAGGATGACACTCATCAGGCCCGCATGCCTTTGCTGGATTTAGTTCAGAAAGATGCTTCAAGATAGTGGCTTCTTCAACATGAATAGCTTCAATAGGTTCACTAAATTTACGTGACGAAAATTTCGGTAAAGGTCCATCCGTTTCAACAGTAAATACAGAAGTAAAATAATTCCTTACTTTTCCAAAATAATGTTCGGGGCTTTTTAGCCGAAGGTTCTGACATGTTGTTTACGCAAATGCTGTCGACGGAAAGAGGAACGAATGACTAGATTTTTCTCGATAATCAATTGGCCAGATATCCCACACCTGATGGTCCGAATTTCAATCAGATTCGAGAAAAATATAACAGTGTCGCCGTAAAAATTACTTTAGTTTTGATCATAAAATTCACTCGACTGCCCCCCCCCCCCCCCCCCTTATTTACGATTTTTTACTGTGAGACTGAAATATCGCTATGGACATAATCTTTTGGCGACATTTTCATTTTATTTGCGATAAAATCGCAAATCGCAAATACGCGGCCTTGGCAGAACACTGGTGGTCTCATCAAAAATGGAGTTGTTGAACTGTAATGTATTTTGATAATTCATGAAAATTAGGATTCAATAAAAAAAAAAGTATGCAATTTATTAAGATTTTTTTCAGTATGATTTCTTATGGGGCTAAAATCTGTAATTTTGCGATTAAAGAAAAAGACTTACCAGGTACATCATAGCAATCTGTCGACGCAGAGGTCCCGGCGATCCAATCAAGAACACATCCTGTCCCAGAATGTCCTGTTATAATAGACAATTACAGAGTAAAGACAATTGAAATCCTAACCCTTTGTTGTGAATCACTTCCAATGAGTACCCACAGCATAAGGTTTGATAATCATTGAAAGATATTTACAGGGTTCCCAAAAAGCTCCTAAATGGGGTATTTTACCCGAAAATTAAATCTTGTTCCACCAGTTTTTGCAAGAAGCCTTCTATGTTGCTTATAGAAAGGGTACAAGCATCCTGTAAAATAGCTGTTAAAAACCCAAGATTCAAGAATCAGTGGGAACACTGATTTAACATTTTAAAAAGTCTATACGCCTCTTATCCGTACCTGAGCAATCAAAATACTGTTGCCATTTACGGTCTTGAATTTGTAGGGGAGATCAAATACAAAGGAAAATGCAGATTTAATTTCTAGGTGAACTTTCACAAATTGTATGAAAAAACAAAATACAACAAAAATACGACCCTGATCAAAAAAGTCTTGTGAAAAGAATTATTGAACATCATTACGTGCCAAATCTCAGATATGTAAAACAATAATTACTATAAATTCATTTAAAAAATTGAAGCATAATTTTGTTACCGAAGCTGTTAAGAATACCCATACCTTTTGCATTATCCATCTTAAATGTCTCAAAGCAGACTGGGCGGTCTTCTCTGTTACTGAAAATGTACAGCATTTTAACTGAATAAACAAACATCAATGTCAGCTCACGAAATTTGAAAATGTCAAGTCTGGCATGCTAAAATTTTAAATTTTGCATCATTAGATTAATGGTAGATTAACACTTTCCCAAACAAGACCTGGATTTGACGTCCCAAACAGAAAAGGCTTGGGAAAACATTGAGACAAAAGAAGAAAATGCTGATGGTCAGCATTTTCTCCTTTTGCCTCAATATTTTCCTGGTTATTTTCTACACAAATTTTATCTTCTCCAATGCCTAAATTGTCGTCTTGAGGAGCTTTCAAACCGAAATGGTCCAAATTTTTGCCGTTTGGGAAAGGGTTGATGGTAGTCATTGCATTGCTATGCGAATTACTTACCCTTTTTCATCTTCTCTATAATTTATAAACATTCAAATTATCAATTGATTTTAAATATTAACCTATAACTAGACAGCAGAATCTCAGAAGTCCAAATTCAAAAATTTTGCAGACAACAATTTCAAGTAAATAAAATTTAACATGTTACTTATGGGAAATGAAGAAATTGCCTGTGACAAATAATTTCTTCATTTTCCACAATAATTTCCCAAGTCTATAAGCAGCTGTCAAAAGATGTCATTGTGTGGGAAAGGGTTAAACTAACTTACAATATTTCCTTGGGACAAACTCTGGTTTAGATGGGGGTTTGAGATCTATGCTGACATCTCCAATCGTCACCCTTTTTGATGCTGTGAATAGATAAGACATATAGGAAACTGAAATCCTGACTGTGTTTGATGCAATCATTCATTTTTCCAAAAGAACACAATTATCCATTTTTAAAGCTGCTGTAGACAAATCTTATATATACATACATTTTTTCAGAAATATTTTACCGCTGTGCATTGTGATTAACATTCTAATTACTTCTACTTCTACTTCTACTGTATACTGCTATCAATCATCTTTGATTACTATTAGCAGGCGCGTTGTCTGGGACAGCTGTTAGTTAAAAGAAATAGTTAGGTTAAAGAACATAAAACTTGTTAAATATTAGCAGATATCTTACAATTTAAAAGGGGGGATAGTTAAAAGGATTAAAACACACTCATTTAAATTTACATTTTGACCTGGCTAAGCCTCTCAGTGAACGCTGCTACACTGGGGCTTGCCTGAATTTCATGGGGGAGACCATTCCACAGCCGAATAGTTCTTGGGAAATAAGAATTTGCATGGTATTGTGTTCTTGAGTAGGGTAATAAACAATTAAGATACCGGGTATAGGCAATGTGATGGTGGTCCACGCAGACTAGTTGATGCTGTATTTTATAAAAGAAGATGAGAGAGCTAATGTTACGTCTTTGTTCCAAAGATTGCCAGTTGAGTTCCTCAATCATTTTTGAAACACTGCTTGTGTAGGAGTAGTCATTATAGATGTATCTTGCGGCTGACCTTTGGACTTGTTCGACTTGATGGGCTAGGGTTTTCTGCCACGGATGCCAAACTGTGGCGCAATACTCTAATTGTGGTCGGACATAAGTTTTGTAAGCGGTCTCTTTGATGGATTTGTTACGAGTTTTGATGTTTCTCTTGATGAACCGTAAAGAATTATTTGCTTTTGCTGTGATGTTGTTTATGTGTTTTTTCCATGAGAGGTCATGACTAATGACCTACCTAGGCGTTATGCCTAGGTATTTTGCTGCATCTGTGGATTGGAGAGGGGTGCCATGTAGAGTGTATTGGAAGATAGTAGGGTGTCTCTTTCTGGTTATTCTTAAAATTTCACATTTATCCGGGTTGAATTCCATTGCCCAGTCATTTTCCCAAGATTCTAAAGATGTAAGATCATTTTGGAGTTTGAGGGCATCATCTTGGGATTTGATAGTTAGATAGACTATCGTGTCATCAGCAAATAGCCTGACTTTACCCTTAACGCTATCTGGTAAGTCATTTATATAGCAAAGAAAGAGACATGGGCCAAGAACTGATCCTTGCGGAACTCCGGAGAGCACGGGGAGAGTGTCTGATTTGTGACCTTCTACTACCACTTGTTGGGATCGTGACCTGAGGAATGACCTAATCCAGGTTGACACTTGTTCGTTAATTCCAAGTCTTTTTAGTTTAAGAACAAGTTTGTGATGGTCAACCTTATCAAATGCTTTGCTGAAGTCCATGACTATAATATCTGTTTGTTGGCCTTTCTCTAAGTTGTCATGGACTTCCTGGGAGAAACTTACTAGTTGGGATTCACAGCTGTGTTTGGACCTAAACCCGTGTTGGAATTCACTAAGTAACCTGTGTTCATCAAGATGGGACATAATATTCGAGACCAGGATGTGCTCCATGAGCTTGGAGGCGATACAAGTTAAGGAAATAGGTCTGTAGTTGCTAGGTTTGTTTTTCGGACCTTTTTTGTATACCGGGGCTATGGTGGCATGTCTCCAGTCATCCGGGACGATACCTGTATTCAATGATAGCTGGAAGATGACTGTAAGGATTGGGGTTATCTCATTGTGCAGTTCTTTCAGTAAACGGGGAGATATTTCGTCTGGGCCTGAAGCTTTATTTGGATTAAGACCTTGAAGTAGTTTGTTTACACCATTTTCAGTTATACATACTTGGGGCATTAATGGTAGGTTGTTTGGCGCGAGACTTTGTTTGCATGATTGAGCAAGACTCAAAGGCTGTGGGCTAGAAAACACTGATTTAAACTGAGCATTCAAGATGTTAGCTTTAGACACAGGATCTATGAATGTTTGTCCGTTGTTCTTCAATGGGGCAACTCCACTATTCTCTGTTTTGTTGCTTTTTATGTAGCTGTAAAACTTTTTGTTTTTGACCTCTTTGGCATCGTTTGTGAAGATGACATTTTCAAGATACTTCCAATAAGATTTTCTTATGTCTCTTTGCACTTTTTGTTTCAATTCCTTATACTGCTTGTGGATGTCTGCTGATTTTGACCTTTTGGCACGTAAAAATAATTTGTCTCTTTTTCTGATGCTTCTGATTATGTTTTTGTTTATCCAAGGCAAATCTCTTCGTGTTTTGCATAGTTTTGTTGGGATATGTAAGATAGAGAGGCGATGCAATTCCTCCTTAAAGTCTAACCAGGCCTTATTGGGGTCTGTGTAATTTTTAATGCTAAATACATTAATAAAGAATTCATTTATGTCTTGCTTGAACCGTGACCAATTTGCTTTACTATATGATTTGATTTGCCTTTTTGTTTGCACTGGGCGACCTCTATTTATAGTGATTTCATGGTGTACTATATCATGATCTGAGTTGCCAAGGGGGGGCAGTGTGTTTGTAGAGTGCACTTGGGATGGCATATTTGTGAGGAAGATGTCCAAAATATTTTCTCCCCTTGTTGGGATGTTCACTACTTGGTTTAAGTTGTGGTTGATCATGTTTTCAACAAAATTTAGATACAAGTTTTGAAATTTGCATGCATCCTTTGGGCATTCATTTACCCAGTCCATTTGCGGCATGTTGAAATCCCCTAAGACCCAGATTGTGCTGTTTTGTGGGATCTTGTTTACAGATGCCCACAATTCATTAAGGGAGGGTTCATCCTTTTCATGGGGCCTATAGAAGCAGGAAATGTATATATCCTTTACTCCTTTCAGGGATATTTTAGCCCAGACTGAATTGCATTTTGTTTTCAGGTCTGGCTGTTCATGGCTTACAAGAGATTTTGTTATAGCTAAGAGGGTACCACCACCTTGACCTTCTGTTCTGTCGTCCCTATATATGTTGTAGTTTGTGTTTTCTGGAAAGATCTCCGTAGAGTTAACTTCTGGTTTCAGCCAGGTTTCAGTGCAACAAATAATGTCAGGTTTTATATACCTTTATACCTTTATCTTCGGGCCGTAAATTTGGATGTTAATCCATAATGGCCCCTCTAATCTTCTTTAGTCTCTGTGCGTTGTTCTATGGTTGCGCTAACATGATGGCTTAAATTTATTTACATTCCAATCTTCACAGTTTAGCCGCGACTTAAACATGTTCACTGATGTCGATGAAACACTTTCTTCGGATAGATTATTCCATAAGTCTATTGATCTTTGTGTAAACGTATTGAGATGTTGATTGGTACCACATTTTGATTGAATGAATTTGAGATGATGTCCACGTAGGTCAGATTCATGAGGCTAATGTAAATAACTTGTCCCATTTAAAATCGTCGTAACCGTGGACCCCTTTGAAGATTTGCAGCATGTCGCACCTATCCCGTCTATATTCTAGGGTTGGAATACCTAACTGACGTAGTCTTTCTTCATATGTTAAGTGTTTAAGCTCTGGTACAAGACGTGTAGCTCTGCGCTGAACATCTTCTAACCTTTTTATGTCTTTCTTCAAATAAGGTGACCAAACACTTGATCCATACTCGAGAACTGGTCTAACAATTGACTTATACAGTATCAAAAGCATAGGTTTGTCCAGGTATTCAAATGATCGGTGAATCACGCCAAGATTTCTCTGTGCCTTACTCACAATATTGGTTATATGCGAATCAAATGTTAAACTTTCGTCGAAGATTATCCCAAGATCCCTTTCACAAGCAACATTTTCAATGGCTGTATATTCTCCGGTACTGTCCTTCATAGAGTATCTAATGTGTTCATTATTCCGACCTATGTGCAGAACTTTACACTTGGATGCATTAAAGGAGAGTTTCCACTTCTCGCTCCAGTTACATAAATTATCAAGATCATCCTGCAAACTGTCACTGTCCTCTACATTCTTTACTGTCGAGTATACTTTACTGTCGTCCCCAAAAATCTTAACAATATTTGTTGTCACTGTTGGTAAATCGTTTATGAAGCACAAGAATAATACCGGCCCAAGAACACTACCCTGGGGTACACCGCTTAGAACGTCAGTCCACGATGATGTTTCTGATCCAATACGCACTTTCTGTTTTCTGTTGGTAAGAAAACTTTTGATCCATTTCCAAACAAGTCCTCTAATACCTAGATGGTGAAGCTTATGTAGTAAACGTTCGTGAGGTACACTATCAAATGCTTTACTGAAGTCTAAGTAGATAACATCTATTGGAAGTCCATTGTCAACATGCTTTGTCCATTCAAGCTGGGAAGTGCATGATCTACCAGGACGAAAACCGTACTGGGAGTCCGATAATAGATTATTTTTCAGTAGAAATGTCATTAGTTTGTCTCTAATTATGGATTCACACATTTTGCATACAACCGATGTTAAACTAATTGGTCTATAGTTGGATGGTAATGACTTGTCTCCTTTTTTGAAAATAGGTGAAACTATGGCTCTTTTCCAGTCTTCGGGAATATTGCCTTCAGAAAGAGTTTGTTTGAAGATTTGATACAGGGGAAGACATAGTTCATTTTTTGCCTCCAAAAGCACTTTAGGATGAACAGTGTCAGGTCCAGGAGATTTGTCCGGCTTAAGCTTTCCCAACTGCTTTAAAACATCTTCTGGGGTTATTATTATTTCGTCAAGTACTTGATTCACATTATCCGGCACAGATTCCCCAAGATCGTCTGTTTGGACAAAAACACTGCTGAAAAAGCTATTAAGCACTTCCGCCTTTTCCATGTTGTCCCTCGCTACTGATCCATCCGGTTTCTTCAGGTCCCCAATAGTATCATGTGATTTACGTTTAGAGTTAACATATTTCCAGAAGGACTTGCTATTGTCTTTTATTTCATGCACTATTTTCCTTTCATATGAACGTTTTGCTTGTTTCTTTGTACTTGTGCAGTTATTTCTGGCAGTAACATAATTGGCATACTCTGCAGGGGAGCGAGAGTGTTTGTATTTCTTCCACTTTTTGCTTTTTTCTTTTGCAGCCAGTTTACATTCTTTGTTGAACCAAGGCGGACTATTAACTTTTTCCTCTGTGTATGACTTTTTAGGAATACATTTTTCCACACAATTCTGAAGAGCATTTATGAATAAAGACCACATTTCCTCAACACATTTGTTGTGTAATAAAGTTTCCCAGTTAATGGCACTTAGTTCTTCTCTTAGTTTGGCATAATCTCCTTTGTAGTATTGAAACTGATTTGGATTTTGCTGTTGCTTTGATGATGAGTAACACAGATAATCATATGAAATAAAGGAATGGTCACTATTTCCAATGGGAGGTCCGACATTTACAGAAGTTTTCTCTATCACATTTTCATCCTTGGTGAACAGTAAATCCAGGCAACTAGGTTCCTGACCGTCACGAAATCTAGTAGGCTCATCAATGTGTTGATGCAAAAAATTACTCAATGTGCAGTCTAGAAACGCCCTTGCATTGTTATTTGAGGATTTACAATCTACATGTTGCCATACAATGTCTTTGTAATTGAAGTCACCCATTATTATATAATCACTGTATTTTTTTTGCACTGAACTATTTATGAGTTCTAATAACTTATTATTGTTTGCAATACTGGAATTTGGACTCCTATACACCATCCCGATAAGAATCTTGTCAGAGTTTCCCTGTAACTTTATTTCACACCAAACATTCTCTTCAAAATTAATGTGATCAAAAGTTTCAACTTTTAAAGCTTTGAGTTTTTTGTTAACTAGCAACAACACACCTCTATCCCCGTCAGTTTTTGGGTAAAAAACATCATAGTCTTGAAAAATAATGTCCTTTACACCATACTTGTCATATGAGCTCTTGGGAAAAACCTCGCACAATCCCACAATATCCGGTTTAATAGTAGCCAATGTTGCCTCTAATTCTGGAACTTTATTTGTTAGCGTATCAATATTTGAAAAACATACTTTAAGTTTACATGACCTGTCTGGTTCAGAGTTCTTTTGCAAAGTTATATCCTCTTTATCAACAAAACTGGTATTCTTTTGATTTTCATTACGAATTTTACTTTTGTCAACTGTAACTGTTTTATTTACACTTGCACTACTTGTGCTGGCATCATGTACAACATTTAAACTTGCACTACCTGTGCTTGAAACTGAAACTGGAACTGTCAAGTTATTTACATGAAGGTTGGTTTTTGGGTTTAATGGCTCGAGTCCCCCGTGCCAGATGCGCCGGGTGGGCTCGAATGGGCTTCAACAGCAGCAAGTTGTACTATCTTGTTCCTTCTAATCACCCATTTTTTACTAGGCTGATCCTTCCTAACCTTGTCGAGAGCTTTACGTAGAAGTAGGTTTTCTTCCCTCTGCTTTTTTGTGAGATCCCTTGTGATGCCAACCTTGGAAAAACTAGCAACATCCTTCAGTTTGTAAGCATTTCTAAGAATTACACCTCTCTTCTCTCTATCTTGCACGGTAACCTTAATTGGACGAATTTTTGAGTGATTTTCATCATAAGAGCCTAGTCTAGTTAAGTTTTCCATGAGAGTGTCCTCTATGTGCAAACTATAGAGTACCTCTTTCAGGATTTCATGGTCTTTCTCTTTGATGTTACCACCACTGTCCTCTTTCACATTGAAAATGATCAGATTTTTTGCCCTTATCTCTTCTTCGTGTTTCTCTAGTAGAACTTCACTTACTTTGTCACTGATGATATTCGGAATGTCTGCTTTGAAAGTTGACATATCTTTGGCTAATTCATTTACTTTCGAAGAATGATCATCCATTTTCCCATTAACTTCCTTGAGGCATTTGTTCATTTTCTTCACCTCTTCTTCTAACTGATCCTGTCTCTTATTCACTAATGTGAGCATTTTGCATATTTTCTGTGATGCACCACGACAAGATTTGCAATACCACTGGATACTTTCATCAGACTTTGCCAGAAACTTATAATCATCTGTTGGGACACGCTGGCAGCTAATGTGAAACCATTTATCACATACAGAGCACACCAAAGCTTTGTCATCACCTGACACATCCTTGTTACAGTCTTCACAAGAGTTTTTGTTTTTCCTAGGCGCCATTTTTCTAGCCAATGACCATGTGCTCACAAGAAAAATGAGTAAAGTTCAAAATTTCAAAGATATCCAGAAAAGGGGTAGGTTCACTAACCCATGAAATCGGCCTAAAATTTTGAGAAAAAATGAACTAGATAATTTTATTGTTTTGATGCCATATATGATAGCAGTGGACCTTTAACTGTCAGAAAGTGACATTTACTGATTCTTTCCTCTGTCTAGTAGTACCGCAAAATGGCGACAAAAATGTGGTAAATGGCCGTTTTGCTCAATTTTAGCCATTTTTCCGCATTTTTTTTCAAAATTGAATGTGGCCGCATTCGAGTACCACAAAAATATTTTTTTCGGAGGAAGTTTGACTTATTCCTGATACACCATTAAAATGTCATGTTGGTACTCGTGTGCGGCCACATTGAAAATTGAACTTTTATGATCAGAATTTGATGATTTCAAAATAATGCATCTTTTTTTAAAAACTGATCTACAGTGCATATTCAAAGGTTTTTAAATGATTGTTTTACACCATGAAATGTGTCCTGTTATTGTTTAAATGTGTACAAAATTTTAGGAGAATATCTATTTTCATTTCAATTTTATAGCATTTTTAGTGCCCAAAATTGTCCCAAGTGTAACGCTTTTTAGCGTGACATTTGTATCAAAATTCAATTTATAAGTGCTAATCTTAAAAAATACTGCTTTCGAAAGACTCCACAACATACAATTATACAAGCTGTTGCAACAATACAACATTTTTCCGATAGTCATTTGTTGAATAACATATAAAAAGTCCCTGAACCATGTTTAGAAAATGACACACACTCAAAAAACATAAAGGCATAAGATTACAATAACTCAAAGGACTTTGCTACGGGACATTTTTCTATCTCAAACTATGTATGCTTTTAGTCTCAATATCACCTGTGCAATATTAGTATGATTTTATGCAATTACTTTTATATAATCAAGACACCCTTATGTCATGTCTATGCACACCAACAAATGTCCCAAGTGTAACATTTTGTGTTAGAAAGCCTGTACTTTTGTTGTATGAATCACTGATATTGAAACTTGTTATGATTTCTGGTTTACAGGAGAGAATCTGCCACATGAAATATCTGCAGTGTTTAGATCTGAAAAGAACAGCTATTATGAAATTAAATCAACCCAAATTCAATGTCCCAAGTGTAACGCTAATTATGGGATTTATAATGATCGATTATAAATGCTGAAATATTAAGTTTCACAAAAACATGAATCAAAATATTGAGAAACATGTAGGATTCTGTCTGAACTTTGTTCAGAAAGCAATTACATTTAGAAATAATTGAATAATATGTCAATTTAATACATAGTCAGACTCATATCAATTATCTAGCAGAGATACGTAATTATTGACATAATTATCATTGACTATTATGGATCTACGGCTCGTATAAGATCTATTTGAATATCTTTAGTCAACATGTGTAGTAATTATTAATGTTATTCAAAGTTTTATCTCAAGCGTAACAGTGTAGAACTGTGATAGAATCAACAAAATCTTATCATATGAAAGTTTTCTTTATTTTTGTTTCTTAGAAACCAAGTAAAGTGATCACAGATTTACTGAATGAGAAATTTTCAGTGGATACTCTAGGATTTAGAAAGTAGGGGGTGGGGGGGGGGGGGGGGGGGGTAGTTGAAAAAAGACAAAATTACAACAATGATGGGATTTTTTTCATTTATCTATGTAAAAAAAGTCCCCCATCATCTTAAAAAATAGGGGGGAGATTTCAAAAGTATGTGCTAAAATGCGAACAGAAACTGCATTTTATTTGGTATTTCTTAGGAAATATTTGAAGCATAGTATTTCACATATAAAATGTGGTGAATATAGGTAAAGAAAGTCTGTCTCTTTTTAAGAACAAGAGCCGTCATATACGGATTATGCTCCCAGAATAAGTGTTTGTCACAAAATAAAAACTATCATACATTAAGCCCCCTTTTCCCATGAAAGCTTTTTGTACACACATATTTTTTAGAATATGGTCTAGAACATCATATTTATTATATGAGTACAAAATTTCATTAAATTCTGCCCATTAGATGAAGAGAAATTAGAGAAAAACTAATTTTTACACTAAGGCCCTTTTTTCCATGACGCAGCCTTAAATTTACAAACGGAGAAAAGGTCTCTAGGTATTAACCCAGGGAGTTCGCATGTGAAGTTTCATTGAATTTGGTCCAAGGGTTGCTGAGATCTGGCTGTGGACGGACGGACGGACAGCATGGCGAATATATGCTCCCCCGAAATTCTTTCGGGGAGCATAAAAACAAGAAAAGCACAAGTTCATTATGTTTAAAGTTTGATTCACAAATATACGCATTTCTTCCACAAATACACCTTTTTCGAAACAGCTAAGTCTCTTTCAAATGAAATTCATATTTTTGTCCCAAGTGTTACATTTTTCTTTCTCTTTGAAACTAAAACTAATCCACTCAAAAGCGATGATATAACACCTTTAACCTTTCTAATTTTGCTACTCACATATATCTTGGAAATACAAAACACAACATATTGAAAAAAAAACCATAAATGATTTCAACAAACAACAGACTTCTAGGAGTTAGTAAAGAAAATCATGTGATTTATAAAACTAATTTTTGACAATGGTACCCTTCAGTATGCATACAACTACACTTATGACCCCATGCTTGTGTGTTCTTATCTATATTGTAAAAAACAAACGTGAATTGTAACTACATAATAGATTTTCTTAGAGCAATTCATGTCATAAGTTTTGTCCCAAGTGTAACAGTTTTACTGAAATATGTTTTGCGATGTGTCCTCATCAATTCTCAAGTCATTATACCCAAGAAACGTTTTGAATTCTGGCTGCAAGCACCCTGCTTATGAGCCAGATCAAGTATTAGCTATGTATATCATGTATAGTTACGAGTATAAGGTTAATGAATATCTAAGCGCGCAAAAATTGTAAATGTATACACCCATTCTTCCATAAAATACTGCCCTGCCCATTTCTATCAATTTTAATTCATAAGAGTATTTTTGTATTTCATTCTAAGAAACCGTTCACGGTTGCCATGGCAACATAAATGAATTTTTATTGATTCAGAAATTATTTCTTATAATTACACACACTTGAAATACGAAAGCAGAACTTTTAATCTACATTCAGTTGGAAATTATTGTATATTTAAAGGAAAAATGAGAATTTGACCTTGACAAATGACTGACCTTACTAGAACACTATAAGAAAATTATAAAGGTATGTCTTATTCTCCTTATCATTTTTTTTCAAAAATATAAATGATATATTTAAAAAAGATAAAGTTATAAGCAAGTTTAAGACATTTTGCCTTTTCTGCAAAACGGTTACCATAGAAATATCATAATTTCCATGACAACGCTCATATAACCTTGACAGCATGCTAGATCTACCTTAACATTTTCCTTTATCTCTATTATTTTCATGGAGCATAATTTTACATAAACAACAAACTTATATAAGATTTGTTAATAAATATGTCTTATATTGGTGATTTTTTGGAGAAATTGTTAATTTGGTTACCATGGCAACCATGAATGTCGAATGCGTTTTGTAACTAGGTTTCTTCAAATATGGTGATGAAAGTGTTCAAATAATAGTATTTTAGCAAAATTTGAGTTTGGGCCGTTTTTGATGGTTAGTGAACCTACCCCTTTGGGTGGTTAAATCAAAAGTCCAGTTGTTCTTGTTGGTTTTGCTAAATTATGGTCTTGAATACTTCCCTATGTTCAGCGAAATCTCTAAAAATTAATTAGTTTTTCATCCCTCAAAAATTTTCGCGGCCATCTTCGCGCATGCGCAACCACTCATTCAAATTACCTGTGATATGACTTGTTGTATCTCGGGTATCTTATTTTTGATAGATCGGCAGTTTATGTTGAGGATACTAAGCCTTTCACTGGCTTTCAGTTTTGGTTTTGTGTTAGCTCTTTTAGTTGATTGACTCTTAGCAAGGGGTGTAGATGTGGCTCTGTGGCGGATCCAGGGGGGGGTTCGGGGGGTTCAAACGAACCCCCCTTTGCAGCCCGAATCTTTCATTTTCATGCAGAAATTCAGTCAAAATTGTGTGATACTAGAAAAACGAACCCCCCTTATCTGTATATTCGAACCCCCCTGACGGAAATCCTGGATCCGCGGCAGTGGCTACTGGTGGAAAGTGTGGGCTGCTATTACTTATTATGGAGTACTTGTTAAAATAAGCGAGGCTTATTCAAAGACCAGTAAAAAAATCTACTCCATAATCTAAGACATTTGTGGAGGAAAAGATGAAATAAATGTTGAAATAAAAATAAAAACGTTTCGATCGCCATTAAGATTCTAAATCCCACCTGTTTTTGAGCATGACCTGCAAGGCTCAATCCTGAGGACGGGATTCCCATCTCTCAGGAGCCCCTGAAGATTCCTGATCCTGCGTAGACTCCGATCTACGCTCATTCGGGTGGTTTGCCACATAGGTCATCAATCTTATCTCATTAAATTCATGTCACAATGTACCAAACAGCAAAGGTCACAATTCATGTCGATCTGTCCTAGCTTACGTAAAGGGAAATATCCGAGTAACTCGAGTGCATGGTAAATCGCAGTGGCATGGATAATCAAAGTACTCGGGTATCCAAATCTATGATGAAAGTACTCGCGATACTCAACCCTTTCCCAAACGGCAAAATTTAAGCGTGGTCCGGTTTGAAATCTGCAGCAAACAGCAAAATTAACGATGCTAAAGGCAGCAAATGTGTATTCTGTAGCATAGAATACATTGAGAGAAATAGAGAATTGCGGATTTTCTCTTAATGTTTCCCCAAAGTACTTCTACTAGGGACTTGCAAACCAGGTATTCATTGTTTGGGAAAGGGTTAAAAAAATGTGCCATAATTAACCCCTTCCCCAGCATCGAAGTTTTAGATGTGTCCAATGCTAAATCTGCTTTGGACAAACAAATGAACATTGGTAGAATGGAACTTGTGTGCATTGAGGCAAAATGAGAAAATGGATCAATATCTTTCAGAATATTTCACTATTAGGGGTGTCAATACAAGAGCCCATGTTCATCAAAGCATTTAATCCTTGTCCAAGCAATACCCGATTTTGACGAAATGTCTTATGGCATAATTCTATTATTCCCAACTTCTATCTCATTGTCAATTTGTCTTCTACATCAGCATTGAAAATGAATAAGAATTCCCTTTTTTATCTAATTTATTTCTTTTTTTTTTTTTTTGTTTAATTTGCAGGGGGGGGGGGTATAGATTGGTGATATGCGATTCTTGTCCTGAACTCTATTGCCGCCCATTTCCAAATCAGGTCTCAAAACTAACAAGTCAAGTCCGGCTGACGGGGCCTCAGTTTTTATAATGTGACACACCACATTACCGGTACTCTTACTTATCAACTTTTTTGTGGGGTACTTAAGTTGACTTCCAGCATCAATAGACCAAATCTATAAACAAATGTGATCCATCACCATAAAAGGGATCTTATGGGGAGAGTGAAATGAATCAACCCAAGTCAGTCCACACAGCCTGACAAGGATGAAACCTTTTCACTCTGATATTATTTTCTGAAAGTAGAATGTTTCCCTATCTTGCTCTATGTTCAAATTCCAAATACGACATCTGGTTGATATCTGCCGAGTCTGATCCATTGCTCCAAATTTAGTTTCATGGGCTTCCAATAAGGTCCCTTTTAGCATGACCGGTACATGTTTTTAAGTATTGGTCTATGAGAGCTGAGATTCAAATTGACATTTTTAGATGTCACAAAAATTGATTAACCCTTTCAAAAACTAGACTGGGTTTTGACATCCCTAGTAGAAAGGCTTGGGAAAACATTTGAGGAAAAAGCTATTTTGTATAAAATCCTAGCTTTTTCAACATTCATTTTGTGGTCTCCAGCAGCTTTTGAATTAGACCCTAAAATCTCATTGTTTGGGAAAAGGTTAAGCAGCTAGTTGCTTCCGTAGGGTGTTGTAAGTATAAATATAGTAGTGCAAGTTTTATGATAAAATAGGGGGTCTCACCACATTCAACAATTTTTTACATACTCTGTGACAGCTGCTGGAGCACATATTGTTTTCCTGGCATTTCTCGCATGAATACGAAAACAACATCTAATATGAAGGACCAGCTGCTTGTTATACATGGACGATTTAAAAACCAGACGGCAAAATTTTAGACTTGTCCAAATTGAAAGATGTTGCGGATGACAATTCCAAGAGAATAAAATTTTACATCTTTTGGTCATTCTTGGTGGGAAAGGAAGAAATCGTGCTATTCACAAACATTTTCTTCATTTCCCAAAATTTCCATGTGTTGCATCAAAAAGCGTGTATGAGTTTGGAATGGGTTAACACATGGACAAATTTAAATTTGGTTTGAGGCAGAGGTGTAAAATTGTCACTGATTGCTTGGATGTGTTAGATCGTTTTAACAGCGCCTGATAAAACATATATTAATGAGCAAAAAATGTTGTCTGCTTATCAATAACTTTTTTATCAAGCACCATTTAAAAGGTCATCTACACCCAAAAAATCCCTGGCTATGTTTGTCTTCACTCTTCTCTGCCTCAAAACAAATTCAAATCAACGGAATAATTGAAGAGTTTCTGCAACTATTGTTATTGTCACGTCACACGATTCATGGCCCATTACCAGACAACAAAAGGACCTCTATGAATAAGGCGAGAGATCTCCCTAAAAGGCTCAGCGCGATGGGTCAATTTTCAAAACTAACAAATTGAGAAACAAAATTAAGCTTTATGGTTAGGAAGATAAATAAATGAAATGAATACAGTTTTTTTGCCATTTATAAAGTTCTATAGGTGCAGATAACTCTTGATTTTGTGCCCACCTAAATAGTTTCATTTTCTTATACTACTGGTATTCATAGACGTAAAATGAAGTTTCTTTTTGTTTTATTTCCAATTTATTTTCTACAGATACAAGGATAAATGATGTTGACATCATATGGCAGCTTTGGTTTTGTCAGTATTACGCATGCGCATCATTGAAACAACTTTAAAAGCGCACTTTCCCGCCAAAAACTGAGGAATACCTACCTTCCATGGGCTGGTGAACATCGTTCCACCCCTTGACCCAGCTTCCCATTGACATATGTTGTGTCACTTGATCATATGCTTCCTTGGTAAAAAGGATTTCCTGGGTCATGGGGTGGAACATACATTTGTACTAAAAATAGTGCTCATATACCAATTGCCATATTTTTGGCGGGAAGATTTCGCCTTTAAACTCGTTTCAATGATGCGCATGCGCATTAAGGACAAAACGAAAACTGGTATATGATTTCAACACCAATTGTCCTTACATTTACAGAAAAAATCTTGCTGATAAAATCATAGAAAACTTAATTCTGGTTAAATGAATACCGGTGGGGTAAGAAAATGTAATTTTTGGGGTAGGTACAGAAACCAAGAGTTATCTGTACATGTCGAATCATTTTGATTGAACAAAATCACTTTTTATAGGATTTAGGTATCCATCTAACAATATAGCTCAAAATAATCATCATTTTGCATGTTTTGAAAATTGACTTTTCCATTAGAGCCTTTTAGGGAGATTTCTCGCCTTATCCATAGAGGTCCTTTCAAACTAGTCCAAATTCAAAGATGTTGCAGACGACAAATTCAAGTAAATAAAATTTTACATTTTTGGTCATTTTGTATAGAAAACATTGTGGGAAATGAAGAAATTGCTTGTCACAAGCAATTTCTTCATTTTCCACATTGTTTTCTAAAGCCTTTGTCTTGTGGGTAGTCAAAAGGCGTCACTGTGGTAATGGGATAAACCAATTACAACACAGTCAATTTTTGGGCTGTTCCAAATTCATAGATCTAGGTGTTGCACATGACAATTTCAAGGGAAAGGAATTTTACAGGTTTTTGTCTTTTTTGGAAGAAAACACTTTGGAAAATGAAGAAATTGCTTGTCACATTTCTTCATTTTCCACTATGTATTCCAAAGCCTATTTCTTATGGGGCGTCAAAAAGCATCATTATGAGGGAATGGGTTAATATGTAAGGTCTCCCCAAAAATCCTTGAATTGCTTGGGAAGTCATGAAGAGAAAGAGGACTTTAAATCAACAAGATTTTTACAAGTTTTTCTATTTATTAGAACACTTTGGGTAAAAACATAATCTATAACCATTTTTACCATTTAATTATGTACAAAGAAATTAACAAGACTGCCACAATATATATCATGGTTGTATTTTTTACACAAAGTCTTTTTCTGTGACACCGTGTAATTTGACAAAATCCTAACAAACATGCAAAGGGTCAGGTGACGAAAAACATTCTGTAACAAGAGCCGTCAGTGACGGACAATGCTCCCCGATTAAGGCATTGTCACAATAAATGTATGCCATGCAGAGCTAAGACTAAGCTAACAAACATTAAGCCCCCTTTTTCCATGACATACTTTTTATACGCAAATTTAAAGTAGTTTATTGTCAAGGGCATCTGATTTGCTACTCAAATATGAAATTTCATCAAATTCTGACCATTAGACTATGAGAAATTAGAGAAATAGTGTATTTGACCTTAAGTCCCCTTTTCCCATGACGAGGCCTCAAATCCAAAAACTGGGAAAAGTACATCGTCATTATGTCATAGGGAGTTCACATGGTAAGTTTCATTTGATTTGGTTCAAGGGTTATAGAGAAATCGCTTCGGACGGACGGACGGAATGACGGACGGACGGACGGACAGATGAAGCGGCGACTATATGCTCTCCCTTCGGGGAGCATAAAAATTTGAAAATTTCATCCAAATAAGTCTAATGTAGGGGCGGAAAAACTTAGACAATTCATGTCATTTATATACTTCCACCTTCAGCATATGAATGTAGTTTTGAAATCAGGCATAAAGAATTTAACCCTTTGCCAAATAAGACCAGGTTCTGACAAACTTAATAGACTAGGCTTGGGAAAACATTGAGGCAAAAGAAGAAAGTGCTTATAATCAGCACTTTCTCCTTTTGCCTCAATATTTTCTGAGCTACGGTATATCATTTTGTCACCTGCGGCAGCTTTTGAGTTGGACTACCCTAAACTTCTGCTGTTTGGGAAAGGGCAAATCAATCCTAATGCATAAGAGATTCTCACATTGATATCTATATACGATGTACAAGAGCTGTCAGAGACCGACAATGCTCCCCGAATAAGGCATTGTCACAATAAATGTATGCCATAGAGAGCAGTTTATTGTCAAGGGCATCTGATTTGCTACTCAAATATGAAATTTCATCAAATTCTGACCATTACACTAGGAGAAATTAGAGAAAACTGTATTTCACCTTAATTCCCCTTTTCCCATGACGAGGCCTAAAATCCAAAAACCGGGAAAAGTACATCGGCATTATGTCATAGGGAGTTCACATGCTAAGTTTCATTTGATTTGGCCCGAGGGTTATGGAGAAATCGCTCCGGACGGACGGACAGACAAAGCGGCGACTATATGCTCTCCCTTCAGGGAGCATAATAAACAAAGCATTACGATTGTGGAAAGACATCATGAAATCAGAATAATTTTCCAGCCTTGTACATGAACATCTTTTCAAAATCTAGTGTTATATTTTACAGAGTATGACAAAATTTTAAACTGTTCTGATATCAGTGCATGTAACTATGGAATTTTTGTACATAACAGTACAAAAAATATTGCAGGAATTTAATGTTTTCCGAAACTCTCCTTCGGGGACGTCTAAACTCAGTCTTTTTTGTTAAATATTTATGTAATTATTTAAACAATTTATTAAGCTACTTTTGTTAACCACTGTTCAATTTCACTCAAGTTTGGTTCATCCCCTGGTGATTTTCCCTGAGCACTACACTCGACAAAATCTACTTTGATAGGTTTTAAGTCACTAAATGTAAAATCTTTGTTTCTCTTGCCGAGATATGTGTTGTTATTTCCGGCCGACGTATCCTGTAACGCTGCTGACTTGGTTACTCTTACTGTGTTCCTGCAAAATAAAAAACAATTTTTCTCTTTCATTTTCTGACCATTCTTTCTCTTTTTTGATTGCTAATCTTATTCCAAGCAGAAAAACTTTGGACTGTTCCAATATGATTGGAAGGATTTTTATGTCACTCTCTCATTTGCAGACAGGGCCTCGGTTTAAAGTCAAATCGAAAGGAATGTAGAGTTTGGGATCGAACCAGCAACCCATTTATTACAAGTCCAGTGCGCTTACACTGCACAAATTCCTCCCCCATTCCAATATAAAAGGCGCTCAGATGACAACATTAATATTAATTTAAGATAGAATTTTAAAACATTACAGGCTAGAAAATATTTTGGGAATGGAGAAATTGGTGAAAATCAACAACTCCTTTTTTTATCTCAATGTTTTCAAATACTTTTTCTACTAGAGATGTTATAACCAGGTCTTATTTGGAAAAAGGAATAACAGTACTTTAGTCATTTGTCAGCATCTAGGATAACTAACCATGGATTATTTTTATAAATGACCAGGGTTCATAAAATCAAGTTTTTTGTACAGAAAATGTATAAATATGAGTTGACCCCTACAGTTGGAGAAATGACCCTCGATTTTGAAGGCAAGGGGGGGGGGGTCACAACGGCCCCCTAATTCTTATGCCCAAAGAATACCCCGAGTTCTGCTTACCAGCATTTTCTTCCTTTGTGTGCTATATTGCACACAAATCCTATCTTTATCATCTTTTATAATCATCTGCATCAGCTTCAAATTGTTCATTTGGGAAAGTGTTAACATGCGCACATGCCCTACATTTCTTTCTCCAATTGATTCTGTATGACCTTGACACCTTTAGAGAAGGTCAAATCTTGTTTGTCAAATGCTATCAACACCGGTAGAGCATTAGTTGGGATCATACTGTCAGTAAGAGAGTGCAAACTTTCCAAAATAACAATACCTTTAGTTTTGACAGTTCCAATACCAAAGATAATGCAAATCTTAAAGTGGAAATTGACAGAGAAAGGTTAAAGCGTACAATTTAGCACAGAAAATTTTGAGGCAAAGGAAAAAATGCTGGTTTTCAGCATTTTCTTCTTTTGCCTCAATATTTTCACGAGCCTTTTCTGTTGGAAACATCAAAATATTGTCTTGCTTGGGAAAGGGTTAACAGGGGCACATAACTTACATTTCCTTTTCCAGCTGATTCTGTATGACCTTGACACCTTTAGAGAAGGTCAAATCCTGTTTGTTACATGCTATCAACACTGGTGGAGCATTGGTTGAGATCTTACTGTCACTTAATACTGTATACAAGTACCTGAAAACAAAGATTTATAACATAAAACATTGGGGGAATGGAAGAAATTGCTTGTTGTCAAATCTTGTATATCACAAACTATCAACATTGTAGCTATAGGAGCCCCACTACCAGGGCAATGTGGAATAAATGTTGAGGTTTTTAACTGTAAATGTTTAAATTTGTTACAAGATATAGAGCGATTTGGTGCTTCATGTCAAAAACTGTTTTTACTTAAAGCATTCTGTACAGTAAATCCGTTTGAAAACATTTTGGGCAATTTCTTCTTTTCCCATAAACAGACTCCAAAGTTATGAAATCTAGGAGTCCAAGCTTAAAGTAAGGAGTCAGAATTTTCATAATGGGGTGAACATCAAGGGAAAAAAGGAATTTCTTCTTTTCCACCCCCAAAAGAAAAAGAGAAGATTGTGTTCTCTTAGTCCACTACTAAATGCAAGCAAATTTTATCTTCGACATCTTTGGTGGTGAAAAAGATCTACAGTTTTGACAAGGATTGAAATGGAAATTGTCCTGTGCATTAGATATGTTTGTCAATATTCTCCTATGAACAGTTGAACTAGAGAGTCCATCAAACTTATTTTTCGCAAACTAAAGGAGTCCCAACTGGTAAACAAAGGGTCTCGTACTCCCCCACTCCCCATAGTGTCGAACCCTGTGTCAGAGAACCTGAAAACTATACTTACTCTCCTATATCTTTGATATCTTTCTGCACACTTGAGCTATCCACAACAAATACAACGGCCCTGAAAGGAGAAAATATGATCTGTCAAGCAAAATCTTAACCCACAACCAGAGAACTAAAATTTTGAGCAACAGATGGGGAAGGAGGTGGTGCAGTGGTAACGCGCTGGACTTGAAACACAGGGGTCGCTGGTCCGATCCCCCGCTTCTCCAGTCTTTCGGACGAGACTTTAAAACGGAGGTCCCGTCTCCATATGGCCTTAGTAGTTGAGTAGGACATAAAACTCCATTCAGTCCAATCCAGAGCAACAGATAAGAGAAGGTAAAGATATTATGAATTTATTATTTCAAATCCAAATGCTATGTTTTGGGTACTCATTTCAGTACCCATTACATAGGCTTTGACAATTGAGTTTATTGGGGTTTTACGTCGTTTTCAACTACCAGGGTCATATCGCGGCGGCAGGCTTTGACAAACAATAGATAAAATATAGCAATTTGAAAAGTCAGTACTACCTCTTATCTGTAGGTCTGAGGTCCAAATTGAAGGAACTGACTGAATGGAGTTAATTTAACCCATTACCAAACAACAAAATATTAGCATAGTCCAAACTCATAGGTGTTGCAGACGACAATTTCCATTGAACAAAATTTAACATTTTTGGTCTTTCTTGGAAGAAAACATTGTGGGAAATGAAGAAATTGCTTGTCACAAGCAATTTCTTCATTTTCCACAATGTTCTCCAAAGCCTTTATATTGTAGGGCGTCCAAAAGCGTCAATGTGTGGGAAAGGGATAAAACCTTTCCCAAACAAGACCTGGTTTTGACGTCCCTTTTGGAAAAGGCTTGGGAAAACATTGAGACAAAAGAAGAAACTGCTGATAACCAGCAGTTTCTTCCTTTGTCTCAATATTGTTCGTATTGTTTTATACGTGTAAAAATACAATACTGGGAACAAAAGTGTTACACGAAACCCAAATTTTCAAAATTATTTTAAACATTATTTATAGACTTCTTTGAAGAGACTAAATAGTGTTTTCTATGATTCCAAAAAACGGGGAAGATAATCGGTGCAACGGTTTTGTGTCCAGTACACGGTGAATGCAATGTAATCAAAAAAATTTGTAAGTTACATGGTGTCCTTTGACTGCATTTTATGAATATTTTTCCAAACACAACAAACATTTGAAATCAATGTCTTATTGTGTCATACAAACACTTTCTTTCCATGCATGAATAAAACCTGAGACACATTTTTGAAAAAATATAGATTGACAAAATTATGTGGACACCATAACTTACAAAAACTTCGACTCAATTGTGTTTCCCCTACAGCATTAATATAAACTGTAGACATGTCAAAAAACATAAGTAGAATCAAGTTTTAAATATTTATAACATTTTATGTTTTATTTTCTAATATTATGATCTTTGAAGTGATATAATGAGTAAAGAAATAATAAATTTGTAAGTTCATAAGACACCAAACCAATTTTGTAAGTTACACAGTGTCTCTTGACTGCCTTTAATTAATATGTTTCCCAACACAACAAATGTTTGAAATCAATGTCTAATTGTGTCATACAAACACTGGCTTTCTGTACATGAATACAGCCTGAGACACATTTTAGAAAAAATCAAAATTGACAAAACCAACTGGACACCGTAACTTACAAAAATTTTAACTCAATTGTTTTTCCCGCACAGAATTAATATAAACTGTAGACATGTCCAAAAACATAAGTAGAATCAAGTTTTATATATTGATAACCTTTTTATGTTTTATTTTCTAATTTATGACCTTTGAAGTGAAATAATGACTAAAAGAAATAATACATTTGTAAGTTACAAAGACGCCTTACCGGTACATTGTGTCTCTTGGTTGCTTTTTCAGAATGTTTTTCACAAAACAACAAACATCAGACATCATTGTCAAATTATGTCATACAAATACTTGCTTTTTATATCAGAATACAGCCTGAGATACATTTTTGAAAAAATCTAAATTGACAAAACCATGTGGACACCGTAACTTACACAAATTTTGACTCAATTGTTTTTCCCTCACAGAATTAGTAAAAACTGTAGACATGTCCAAAAACACAAGAAGATTCATTTTGTATGTATTGATAACCTCTTTATGTTCTTTTTTCAATTATGACCATTTACCTAAGTGAAGTAATGACTACAGAAATAATAAATTTGTAAGTTACAAAGACGCAAAATTCGTAAGTTACAAGGTTGAAAAAGACACAGATGATGATGTTTGAGCTCCTAACTGAATGATGTCATCAAAATGTGTGTTTATGTGGAAAGGTCATAACCCCTTCTAGGTAAATATTTATTCAGGATGAATCCAGTTCATAGTATATGCAAGTTGCTGGGTTGAAAGGGTAAGTTACATATGGACACGAATCTGGGTGTTTCCAATATTCAGCAAAATGTTGCCCATAACACATTTTTATCCAACAAGTTGCTTATGAAATCAACTTCTCGAGTGTTTTGACAGCATAAGTACAATTTTTTAAAAAAATGTCGGTTTATAGAACAACCTATTTTTAGCCCTGTTTTCACCTTTCCTATTGGACACCGAATGTAACTTACATCATGGGTTTATTTCAAACAAAATATTTTTCGTACATTAAAAGATAAAATTACCAAACCGGTATATTTGTAATTACTTACCCATTTTTTAAAGAAAAATTGTTTGGATTTTAAAGATTGCAAAAACTATAATCAATCTTGGAAAGCTCCTATTTTCATGTAATGTTTTGTAGGCGAAAAAAACGTCATTTTTTGGCGAATTCTTCATAAAATGAATATGAAACAATAAACATTGATTACATTTTATTGGTTAATTTATCTCTTCATCATGAACATAACACACTTTAACAAATAATATGACATGTTTCTTTTATTAAATACTTTATTTTCATAGATTTTATATGCCATCCCCCATTTGGACCAGTATTGTATTTTTACACATACACTAATTCCATTTTTAACAACATCTCTTTTGTCATCAGCAGTAGCTTTCAAAATGGATCACCCTAAAATTTGTCATTTGGGAAAGGGTTAAATAACTCCATGGTTCATACAAAATTTTGACGAGAAAATTCAAGGGTTTTTTAAGGGTTTTTTAAGGACTCAACAATGAAATTCAAGGGCTTCTAACATTCAATAACCTAAGTGCAAACATGGTTCATTTATCGGTTTGTCCAACTTACATTCTCGAACCAATGCTTTGTATTTTGATCTGTTAACCAACTTTTGTTAAACACATACTTTTCTTACTGATTTCATCTCTTCGTAATTTCTTTGCAGACAAGCAATTCAGTTAGTGTTAATCCTTTCCTTTCTATGTCTTTTTACAAATGGATTTTCCGATTGCATAAAAACAATTTTCCATGTATGTAAAAAGACAGTCACAGCTGAAAATTATTTATGTACAAAACAGAAATAGAATTCAAGGGTTTTTTAAGGGCTCAGACTTGCTTTTTAAGGGTTTTACAAGGCTCACATCTATTTTCAATGGTTTTATAAGGCTAAGGTCAAATTCAACGGTTTTTCAAGACCTGTGCGAACCATGAACTCCTAACCATGGATTCGTCATTTCTCAAACCAGCACTACCACAACATCCTATCCAAGCCTACAGCTGTTTATCCTCATAAGTTTACTGTTACATTGTACTATTGTCCAACCATTGATACAGGGCTACAGATAAGTGGGGATTAACCCATTACCAGACGGCAAAATTTTGGACTTTTCCAATTTCAAACATGTTGCAGACGACAATTTCAAGTTGATGAAATTTTAAAAATATTTCCATTTTGGTTTAGAAAATATTGTGGCAAATGGAGAAATTGCTTGTCACAAGCAATTTCTTCATTTGCCACAATGTTTTCCCAAGCCTTTTCTTGTGAGGGAGTCAAAAGGTGTCACTGTGTGGTAATGGGTTAAGACACTCTAACTTCGTTATTTCAATTCCAAACCCTATGTTGTGGGTACTCATTTGCATCGTCTCGACGAGACGATGCAAATGAGTACCCTTAACATAGTGTTTGATGAACAATAACAGAATTCTTGTAGTTTGAAGAGTCATCACCCCTCTTATCTGGAGCTCTGTTGATAGGAGATAAGTGTCAGACTGGATGTTAGTCGCGGCTTAGGATAAAACAACCCAGGACCGTATCAGTGAGAGTCTCATTCTGATGTGCTACAAACTGCGCTATTATAGGTCGAGGCCTCAGTGCAAAATTATTGTAACTACATATTTTTCAGAAATTCACATTTTTACATTTTCTGAATCTTTAGTAAGGAATACATCATGTGTTCTAATATCAGGTTTCAATTCTGTATACCTTAAAAGATATTTAGAATTTTAAAAACATTTTTCCTCTTTAACATTGAAAAATCCATTAAGTTTTTTCCCTCTCCTGTAAAATTTTACAAAATGTAGTTACAATAGTTTTGCACCATAAGCCCTCGAAGTGTCCTTGGCCCTCCAAATTGAACAAGTTTGTATATGAACAATAGTTTCAATTTAATGATTTTTTCTTAGTAGAAACTATTGTGGGAAATGAATACATTACAAGCAGTATCCATTTTCGACAATTTTTCTAATGCCTAAATAATGCACAAATCATTTTGTGACAAAAGCTTGAGGACATAATTATGTATAAATTCTTATGTGTTTTCATTCTTATCTTTTCAACGTCTATTTTGCTTATGACATATGGGTTTAGAAGACTGACATTAACTATTTACCTTGCAGAATCTTTATAACCATCGAGAATCTGTGTTCTAATTCTGTCATGACCTGGTAAATCAATCAACCGTAACTGAGTATTCTGCAATGATACACAAACTAGCCTCAATCTAAGTCCAGTCACAATGCTGTGGCACATATTGAAAAAATTTTCACTTATAAAACAAGAGGGCCAGAATGGCCCTATATCGCTCACCTGAAAGAAGTTTAAGACACACTCATTTTTTTGACGAATAAAAAATTTGAGAACAAATTTTGAAAAGAGTCACCCAAGGAACATTTCTGCCAAGTGTGGTTCAAATTGGGCCAATGGTTGATTTTGAAAGAATTTTCTTATGATTTCTCCAAGTCCGGTAAATGCTGACCTGCCACGCCCACAATTTTGGATGAATAAAAAATCCGCGAACAAATCTTAAGAAGGGTCACCCAAGGAACATTCCTGCCAAATTTGGTTTTAATTGGCCCTATGGTTAAGGAGAAGAAGATTTTGAAGAATTTTTTAACAATTTCTCTTGGTTAGATAAGCCCCGCCCTGCCACACCCACATTTTTTGACGAAACTATAAATTTATGAACAAATATTAAAAAGGGTCACTCAAGGAACAATTCTGCAAAGTTTGGTTCAAATTGGCCCATTGGTTGATTTTTAAAGAATTTTCTTAGGATTTCTCTAAGGCTGTAAAGCCCCTTCCTCCCTGCCACGCCCTCATTTTTTGACAAATGTAAAAATTTGTGAATCAATTTTGAAAAGAGAGACTCAAAGAACATTCCTGCAAAGTCTGCTTCAAATAGGCCCTATGGTTGATTTTTAAAGAATTTTCTTATGATTTCTCTAAGTCTGATAAGCCCCTTTCTCCCTGCCACAGCCACAATTTTTTACAAATGAAAATATTTGTAAACAAATTTTAAAAAGAATGGCTTAAGGCACATCCCTGCAAAGTCTGGTTCAAATTGGCCCAATGGTTGATTTTTAAAGAATTTTCTTATGATTTTTCTAAGTCTGATAAGCCCCTTTCTCCCTGCCACAGCCACGTTTTTTGACGAATCAAAAATCTGACAAAAACTTTTGAGAAGGGTCACTCAAGGAACAATTCTGCCAAGTTTGGTTCAAATTGGAACAATGGTTGATTTTTAAAGAATTTTCTTATGATTTCTCTAAGTCTGATAAGCCCCTTTCTCCCTGCCACGGCCACAATTTCTTACAAATGAAAATATTTGTGAACAAATTTTAAAAAGAATGGCTTAAGGCACATCCCTGCAAAGTCTGGTTCAAATTGGCCCAATGGTTGATTTTTAAAGAATTTTCTAATGATTTTTCTAAGTCTGATAAGCCCCTTTCTCCCTGCCACGGCCACGTTTTTTGACGAATCAAAAATCTGAGCACAAGTTTTGAGAAGGGTTGATTTTTAAAGAATTTTCTTAGGATTTCTCTAAGTGCAATAAACCCCGCCCTGCCACGCCCACATTTTTTGACGAATCAAAAATCCGCGAACAAGTTTTGAGAAGGGTCACTCAAGGAACATTCCTGCCAAGTTTGGTCAAAATTGGCCCAATGGTATAGGAGGAGAAGATGTTTGAAGAAATTGTGGACGGACAGACGGACGACGGACGGTGAGTGACCACAATAGCTCCCCTCGAGCACTTCGTGCTCAGGTGAGCTAAAAAACAATATCACGCTTCTACTCAACTCTTCTGAAAGCAGTTTGATGGCTCATTGTGAAACGGTTGTAACTGCCTATAAACATAGAGATAGTTACTACCTTTTTGCGCTGAGCAATCGAGTTGCAGACAACAAGCTGATTATCAGCAATTTCTTCTTTTCTCTCACTATTTTCCCAAACACATTTTACTAGTCTACCACAGACATCAACACCAGGTCTTGTTTGGGAAAACATAAATCAATTTAGGAAATTCTAAAGTTATTCAACTTAAATGAAGTAATAACTATCATACTTTCTAGGAATACATTTAAAATTATTGCTCAGTTTTTAAATTTTCGGCAAAATGCCTTCTTCAGAAACGCAAAATAAATTTCAACTCTACTCCATTATCAAAACGCATGTCATGGGCGCCGCCATTTCTAGGAATATTTTTTTCTTTCTCATAATTAGATGCAATAAATGAATCTATCTAGAAAACTTTCATTTCTTTACCCCTACAACTGAATTTTACATGGACTTGGTAGTCTTGATGCCAAACTTACCTTTTCTGGAACCGTATACATGCCAGAGTTCGCCGACATTGATGTGAATGTTTGTTTGAACTTCTTATGCACAAGCTGTAATAAAAGAAAGGCATTTAACCCTTTCCCAAACAAAAAAATTTTAGGGTGATCCAGTTCAAAAACTGCCACAAATGACAAAATGGATGTTATTAAAGATAGAATTTGTGTAAAATATGGCACAGAAAATATTGAGACATAAGGAGAAACTGCTGGTTATCAGCAGTTTCTTCTTTTGTTTCAATGTTTTCCAAAGCCTTTTCTATTAGGGGCGCCAAAACCAGGTCTTGTTTGGGAAAGGGTTAATCACATAATATATTGGGATCTGGAAAAACTGTCATTATGGTGATAATTCAGCTTACGAATTCACCAAAAGACAATTACTTTGATCTGAATAGAAAAACAGAGCTACAGATAAGGGGAGTAGAAGACATTCTAACTTTATTATTTCAATTCCAAACCCCATGTTGTAGGTACTCATTTGAATCGTCTCGATAAGACGCTTCAAATGAGTACCCACAACATAGGGTTTGAAGAACAATAAATGAAATATTCAGCGTTTTTTCTCATAGTTTTGGGAACGGGTCCGAAACCAGGCAAATTGGGAAAAATGCGTTGCTTTGTCAAAAATTGGGAAAATATTTTCATCGCAGACTCCAACAAAAATTGAGTCCTGTGCATAGTTAACTATATGAAATCAACTGAAGGGACTTCGAGTTTGTCTCTGGATACTTTTTTCTCAACATATGAAAGGGAATGATTGAAATTTCATTCAAAAAGAAGGAATAACTTTTGCAATGGGAATTTTCTTTCCAGATTTTGGGAAAAAATTACTCTATCAGGCATTGGGAACGGGTCCTTTTTAAGTTTTTACGGACCCGTCCAAAGAAGGAGAAAAAACGCTGATATTGCATTTTGAAAAGCCATCACCCTGATCCCCCTCTTATCTGTAGGCCTAGAATAACTGTCAATTTCATGATGTTCTCAACATCAGTCTGACTGAAAACTATTCAATGTCAGACGTATCTCATTCTGATGGACTGATGAATTTATAAACAAAGATCATTTTCAAAAGCAAATTTGGAGACTTCCAGTACCCAATCTTAAAGGGACATTTCATTCCAATTTCAAGTTTTTAAAGTATGTCTTGATGCCAAGATTGGTTATTCTAACGAATGTATAAATACTATTAGTTTTTTTTTAAATTGTTGCCAATAAGCGAGAAACACGCATTTAAAGTTGAGACATAATCGATAAATTGCAATGCATATAAATCCGAACTGTTGTCCACAACAATTTGTTCAATTTTAACACAAAAATATAAATTTCTCGTAAACGGTGCAATATTTTGGCTTGAAATTTTCAGAATTTATATAAGGAAATATGCTCTTTCAGATAAAAATAAAAGTAAAATTTATGACAAAAAATTCTGCAATGTCACTTTAAGGAATCTGTTCAATGAATCCAGTGTTTTTTCTCCTTCTTTGCATGGGTCCGTAAAATGGACCCGTTCTTTACGGACCCGTTCCCAAGGCAATGCCAAAGAGGGTCATTTTTTCCCAAAATATGAAAAGAAGATTCCCAAAACAAAAGTTCAACTTTGCTTTTTAAGGAAAATTTGCTCCAATCCCTTTCAAATGTTGAGCTAAAATATCCAAGATTTAACTGGAACTCCTCTCTGTTTATTTAGCTATGCTGAATTATACAGAACATACATTTTTTTGCATTTTGTGATGACAGTATTTTTCCCAATTTTTGCAAAAACGACACATTTTTCCCAATCTGGCTGGTTTCGGACCCTTTCCCTAACCTATGACAAAAAACACTGGAATTAAATCCAACAAAGAAATTTTGGGGCGCAGGCACTTAATAGATAAGAATGCCTGTATTTAACTCATTTACTATATTACCTGTGAAAAGAGCAGAGTTTTGCCTGCGTCACAGCTGCCCAATATCAGCACACCACGACGGTTATGTCCCCTTTGTTTGATCAAGAAGAACACTGAAATGTGAAGATCAACATTACTATTGATAAAGCCATTCCCAAACAAGATCTAGTTTTGACGTATCGTATTGAAAAGGCTTGGAAAAACATTGAGGCAAAAGAAGAAAAGGCTAATAATCATTATCTGCCTTTTCTTCTTTTGCCTCAATATTTTCTTTGCTAAATTGTGTTTTCAAATCCTTTCTCTATCAACAACTAACTTTTTCAATGTTAGCAGCATCTTTTAAATTGGAGTCAAGGACGGATTCAGGATTTTTTTCCTGGGGGTCCAAACCCAACTTATGGCTTGAAATATGTTAAATATGTATTGTTACACTGAAGTTATATACCAGGTAGTCAAAATTTCATTTTCGGCCAAAGCCTTGCCAGGGAGGTCCAGACCAAGACACGTTTTAGATTAGTTGCAATAATGTAACCAAAACCTTTTTGAATTTTGATCTGGGTTTCGGTTACAATTCCTTCCTATTCGTTGCAATGGAGCAGGTGCTGGAATGATTCATTCCAGCAAGTTTAGCATAGTCAAACTTCAAAATAAAGCTATGGAATGTAGTAAGAATTTTACCTGACAATAGGTTAACTATTTTTCTGTCAATCCAGCATAGTTTTATGTTGAAATCACTTTCAAATAAAGTTCAATTCAATTTTGAAGCGGAGTACCCACCCATTTTATTCTACTGAGACTTGAATTTTCTGTCGGAAGAAATAATTGATAACAATTCTTGTCGATACTTTTTAACTGAACTTGTGCCATGGAATATCTTTTTATGGGATACACATCTGATTAGATATGTAAGTATTCAAAAATTTGTGCAAGAAAATGTGTTTTCCACTCTTTTGTCTTGCTCCACAAGAAGGAATAGGGTGGACTGGTAGCTACAAACCAATACCCATCACAGGGGTCTCGTTTGCCAAAATTTGGGGCCGTTATTGGGCCCCATTCCCAATGGCAAAAAGTATCTTTTTTTCCCAATTCTTAGGTGAAAATTCCCAATGAGGATCCAGAATGCCCCATTTTAAGACCTCATCTTCATTTACAAACATTTTGAAGACAGTTTTAGAGTAGATTCCTAAACAAGAGTATGTACAAATGCATTTTACACCACTACAGTCTAACTTGCAGCTGAAACTGAGTGACAGTATGAATACAAACCTGTTCTGGTTTTTCCCAATTTAGGTTAAAACGTCGCTATTTTCCCAATTTCACTGGCCCCTGGCCCCAAACAAAAATTGGTAGGAAGACCCCTGCATCATCAAGTTTGTGGCTACGATATCGCAGCTAGCTTAAGATCCGTCCTTGCGAGTAGTTCAAAACATTGTCGTTTGGGAATGGGTAAAACTAAACACTGTACACAGCTAAACTGGCTCACAAAGTTCTGTGAATCCCTGATTTAGCCCATCAGTACTGCATGTTCAGAGATTTATGGCATCCCTCTGACAATCAAACCAATTTAACCAATCCAGAAAGTTGGTTGATAATTGACACAAGGTCACTACTACTTTACATTACTTGACACCGAACCCACCACCCAGAGGTAAAGCTGGATGAAGAACAGTCTGTCACATTGTTTTTCTCTCAATCGATTGTTTGTGTTTCATCAATTTTGAAATATAGCCAGAAGAGTTCATACTCAAAATAATGTTCCAATGGCCTGATACTTCCTTTTGGGGATATAGTTTAATGTTAAAAACGTACCACAAAATTTGACATATTGACGTACCCCACCCACCAGTTCAAGCCAAAACTCAACATATGTTTTGGAAACAAATGAAGTCTGTTCGCGTGTCAGAACAAAAATTGCAACAGAAAACTTACAAATCGTTAGAAAAACCACTCCTACAGCAATCAGTATGCCAATAACCGTCGGATCTCCTGTCTGGAGACCATTTTTGAGGAATTCCATCCAAACAGCGACGTGGTTTGATTTGTTGGCCACCATCTTGATTTTCCGAATGACTATTTCCGCTTCCGTTGTGTTGGCCGATTTTTTATAAAAAATGAATTAATTCTGATTCATTCGAGGAATTAAAGAACACACAAAAAATGTTTCATTTTTCTGTGCAAAGTGGCATTTTTCCCCCTATAGAAAAATATCGTTTTTTAAAACCTTCTAAAAACCGTATTTGAGTTGCCTCCCTTAGACCATTTTCAAAGTTTGAAAGGGGGGGGGGGGGGCAAAATTACTAGATCGCATCCCAAGGAAACTCTAAGCAACTAGATTTTTTTTAGATCTAAACGAAAATTTTAAGAAAATCTTAATAAGATCTACTCATTAGTTATTCTAAGTAAGATACGCCATATTCTCAATGTCCTCGGAGTCAAAAAAGGCATTTGAAAACAACGTGGAAATTGAAGTAGGCCTACTAAACTCTTGTAAGAAGCAATTTCTTCATTTTGCACCGTGATTTTTACGCAGGTAAACAAAACGGGCATATCCTATAATTTATTTAGCCTATTCATTTGAAATTGTTGTCTGCAACCGCTTTGAATTTGGACCAGTCTTAAATTTCGCCGTCTGGTAATGAGATGAATTTTGTTCAGGTGCAGGTCTTAACTACACTCACTTTAAAGAAAAACAACTAAACACACGTACTTTGCAATACCAGGCGGTGTCTATATTGAGAAGCAGCATATACAATTGACAATATTGAATGAACAATGTAATGTTATACAGACTGTATATGTTAGTAATAAGTATATTTCTTAATTGACGACCCAATAGACCCTATGTTTTGCTATAAATGTAAAGACCAAGTACATATATCGTACAAACACAGACGACATAGGCATAAGTAACCTTTCTCGAACTGCGTACAGAATCGACACGCTCGCCCAGGAAAAACCATGGATAAAACCCTTTTGGAGAAAAACCATGGAAACCTGTCCCTGTATCTAACTGCGTGTCACAGCGACAGGTTCGCATTCTGAAGCAGAATTGCGACTGTGCCAAGCAATCAATAAATACCAGTCTGAAACGGACCTACGTATGTAATGACTACAAAGCACCGTCGTGAATATTAACCTACGAACTCGTATATAAAACCTGATCGCAATCTTTATCATGAATGCAAAATGCAAGTCAGAACATAACTAAGCCATTTTCATGTCAGATATCTCAACTAATCTTGGCCAAACAATTATGTAAACAAACACTAAATAACGTGAAATATAAATGGACTGGTTTGAGATAAATGCATTTATCTTTTGTAAACGAAAACAAGGTGCTGCTTCGACTGTGTCGTCAGGTAGAATGACCAAAAAATATAACAAAATCCCTCATGTACAATTTTAGCTCATAAAACTCGTGCAACACTAACCAATACCCGCCACTGACCCTTTTCATTTCGTAACGCGAAGACAAATATTTCACGCTTTACTACCGAAACGCGTGAAAATTATAATCTAGAGTAGGCCCTAGCCTATAGCCTAACTACTTTTTTAACCTTAGACCAAGATCTAACTTTTGAAGAAAGGGGTCCAAAATAGGGATAAGTTGTTCAAATAGGCATAGATCATTTTAGGGAGTCCTTAGACCCAGGCCTTTATGACAACATTGCAGTTTCTCAGCACAGAATAGGTGCTCGACATTGCAAGGTTCCGAATATTTCAAATCGTAGTTCACGTTCGAAAATGTCGTAACTACAGCTGTAGTTACGACATTTTCGAACGTGACCAGCGAAATGAACTTACGTGCTTGTTTCTTCAGAAAACGCGAATGGCGTTCACGGTGGACGCTCACTTCTTATTTTTTTAAGAGAATCGGTCCACCGTAGATCTTTCACACACACACGGCAAAATTTTTGAGCGGACAAATAGGCCTATAGAAGCTGTTGCAGACTACAAAATCGGTATTGATCAGCGAAAGAACGTTTGCGCATTATAGCCCAGAAAACAATTTAGACAAAATGGCTAAATGTTGATTATCAGCATTTTTTCATTTGTCTCAATGTTTCCCAAACCTTTCTTTCAGGGGACGTCTTATTTAACCCATTACCAGATGGCAAAATTTGAGCTGGTCCAAATTGAAAAGTGTTGCAGACGACAATTTCAAGTTTAAATATCTTTACATTTTGGGATAGAAAACATTGTGGAAAGTGAAGAAATTGCTTGTGACGAGCAATTTCTTCATTTTCCACTATGTTTTCGTAAGTATTTTCTTGTGAGGGAGTCAAAATGCGTCACTGTGCCGTAATGGGTTAAAACATGGGATAAACATTATGGCGCGGAATTTAGGGTTTATGAATTTGACCCATTCCAACAGAACACCCGACTTTGGTAGGCCTACTTAGCCTAGTAGAAATTGTTTGGAAAATCATCGAAAGAAAAGAAGACGGTGGTCGGCATTTTCTCGATTTTGAATTTTCTTTGGCGCTTAAATTACCAAAAAGTCCTTTGGTAGGTCTATGATATCTATGTTCAATTCGTCGTCTGCAGCTTTCAAATGTGACCAACCTTAATTTTTTGTTCTGTTTAAACAGTCTATGCATATCTTTGAGTAACTATTTAAGAGGAGTTCTCTGTAAGGACCAGAAAAGTTCGGCACGCATAGTCATGGATTTTTTTCATATTGCCATATTTCAAAGAGTATCATGAATGATGAAGAAAAATTACCTTAGTTTTGATTCATTCTCTTTCGTTTCCATAGCAACGCGATAAAAGGAATGAAAAAAATGGCAATTTCAATATTTGACCCCTTGCTCTTTCAACCACATATTATTTCTACAATATCACAAGTATTATTGAAAGTTGTATACCACTGTAAAGGTAAATGGTTAAAGATTCCAAAATTTACCATATATTAGTAACTTTTGAATTATGTGTCAATCATCAGGGTTTATAACACAAAAAAGGGAGTAAAATAGTGGTCTTGTTCAAACTCATTATTCTGACGAGTCAACAGTCTTTCAATAAAATAGCTGATATTTTTCTGTAGAGGACTTAAAAAGTAATTCATATAAAGCAAAATCTTTGTGGGGAAACTCGTGACTTTTTTCTGATGAGGAATTGATTTCCAACAAAAGTGCAATTTTGACCTTCATATTACCTCCCTTTGTTAACCCCCCCTTAGAAAATCCTGTCGGTTCATCGATTTATACCCAACCTACAGCTGAACAACAACAACTGTCATGGCTGCCTCCGTCAATTTGGGTCATGTTTTCAAGGTGAAAATATTCGTTTTAGTGCAAATGGAATGGATTTAGGCCAAGATAACCAGAAAATCAACATGATTCAACTAGATAAAGGTTTGTTGCATCCTATATTTATGGGGGAAACTTCTCTAACCAGGAGAAGAGTGAAATAAACTACATATTTTGGTCTGCAATGTTAGATTATCTGGTTTAAACATAGTTAATCATTTAACAACTTGTGAATTAGGCTACATATTCATAACATACCAATGACCAACATGATATTGATCTAGATCTGTATACCAGTACTTGTCATGCAGATCCAAGCTTGTTTTAATTCATTTGGCAGACAGTAACCAGGCCTGTAGGAAGCAATTTCATATTGGGGTGGCTGAAGCCCCTGTGTCTGAATATCGGGGTGGGGAGGGGGGATGGGGGGTGCTAAATTGAATTTTCCCTTAATTTTCACTGTAAAATAAGAAAATCCCCCCCTTCCCTCCTACGGGCCTGGTAACAGCACAACTAATCAACTATATCAAGAGCCGATGTAGTGGGGTGGCGATCCAGAACATCCCCCCTCCTGCATTAGCTGCATTTTTATGCTCCCCGAAGGGAGAGCATATAGTCGCCGCTTCGTCTGTCCGTCCGTCCGTCCGTCCGTCCGTCCGTCATTCCGTCCGTCCGTCCGTCCGTCCGTCCGTCCGTCCGAAGCGATTTCTCTATAACCCTTGGGCCAAATCAAATGAAACTTACCATGTGAACTCCCTATGACATAATGCCGATGTACTTTTCCCAGTTTTTGGATTTGAGGCCTCGTCATGGGAAAAGGGGACTTAAGGTCAAATACACTTTTTCTCTAATTTCTCATAGTCTAATGGTCAGAATTTGATGAAATTTCATATTTGAGTAGCAAATCAGATGCCCTTGACAATAAACTACTTTAAATTTGCGTATAAAAAGTATGTCATGGAAAAAGGGGGCTTAACGTTTGTTAGCTTAATCTTAGCTCTGCATGGCATACATTTATTGTGACAATGCCTTAATCGGGGAGCATTGTCCGTCTCTGACGGCTCTTGTGACTATAAATAATGTTAGTATACCATTTCATATTTTATTTTAATCCATTTAAAGTCATCAATTGGGCTTGGACCCCCTCTGTAAAAAAATCCTTGATCCGGTCTTGCTGTGTCTCTGATGTTACCGACTGAGCTATCCATCGAGATCAGGCTGTGTCTAATAAATTTATTTCGGATCCATTCCTTTAATAATGAACTTGAAGTATTGATGACAAGCAATTTGAAATTGAATCAGCTTTAAGAATGTTTGTGGTCCAGTAGAAAAATGATTTTGAAACAATGTGACTAAAGTATTGAAATAAATCAATTATTAGTAAATGATTTTCCAATGACTTTATGAATTTATAAATTTGAAATTTCAGTTGAGCAGCAGATGAAAGTTATATTCTGTTTGTCTTGCTAAAATGGTCCATCCTAAAAGTCATCATCATCAACAACATCATCATCATCATCATCCAACTGATCTGTAGGGTTAAAATATAATGCTGGAATGTTGAAAAATGTGCTGTCATGTAAAAGTCTGGTAAGTTGATATCATTTTTTGTTGCCCAAATTTTATGCAAGAAAAACAAAACCATATTATACTAATTTTCACTTTTTACAGCTTAAGTAATGACTTTGTCTATAACTTTTGCATGCGGATTTCAATGCTTTCACTAAATATGTAGGACAAGTTAAATCAGAAAAATTCTCCTACAGACTGTCTTGTCAAAAATTTTAAAATGCTGTAATAAACCTGTTTTTTCTGAATATATTGACCACTGACATTATTTGACGTTAAAATAAATTGTTATGCAAATTAAGTGATTTTACAAGTAGTTGCAAAAGCAGTTTGATATATATAGGCTTTGAAAACATTGGGGAAAGTGAAAAAAATGCTTGTTATAAGAAATTTCTTCATTTCCAACAATGTTTTCTTCCAAGAAGGACCAAAACTATAGAATTTCATTCACTTGAAATTGTCGTCTGCAACATGTTTTGAATTTGGCCAATCTAAAATTTTGCTGTTTGCTTCCCTAATTTAGGAGACCTAAGAAAACATTGATGCAAAAGAAGGAAATGACGGCTTGAGAAAAGACTGATGTTCAAGACAAAAAAGTTGATTACCTGCCTTTACTGCTTTTGTCTCAATATTTTCTTTCTTATATTGAACATGTATTCTATAATTGTCAACATACACTCTGTGGTCTTCAGCACTGGATAGTGTTCAAAAATGAAATACAATAGGCAAAAAGTGAAAATTCCTGAATTGTTGTACATGATTGAACAAAAAGAACAAAAAGATTGCTGTTTTAATTTCAGGTGATTTTATGGGAACTGTGGCTACATATAAATGTGGTAATTGGAGATGGTACAATGCATGCACCATTGGTTAACAAACTGGTATGTTTTTCAGGTCTAAATCTTTATACTTTTTATTTTGTAAATATTATTAATAACATCAAACCTGGTCTTAATTGGAAAATGAATAATAGAGAAACTTTTTTTTGAAACATTGAGACAAAAGAAGAAAATGTTTAGTTTATAACCAGCATTTTTTTCCTTTTGTCTGCCGAGCCCCGATAGCTCAGTCGGTTAAGTCTGAGTCTGCCAATCCAGCGGTCGAAAGTTCGAACCCCAGCTCGGCCAGTATCTATTCTGACATTTGACAAAAATCATTTGTCTCTCACCAATGGGTGTGAATCATATTCTATGTGCGAGAGCAGCTGGAGGCTCTGTTTGGATATTGTGGTGGTACTGGTGAAAGAAATACCAGGAACCCAAGGTTTGGTGCTCCAGTTGCCATGTAGTAGCTGAAAACAGAGTAAAACCCCAACAAATCAAATTTTTCTTCTGTCTCAATAATAGTGTGCTTAACAGCTAAAACGAGTTAAGTGTATCAAATACGAACGAAAAATGTCCCACTATAGTTTCGGTCTTAGATTTTTCACATTGACATATTTCGGTTTTACTATCAATTGACTACTTGAATTTAATAAATATTTAAAACATGACTTAAGTGTTTCTAATTTTGCGACATTTAATGAATAAAATATTTTATGGAACGAAAAATGGCGTAACGTAATTCACAGACACGTAATTCACAATTTTGAACATACAATAAAATTCCACAGGTAATAATTCTGAAGAGAAATGTTCTTCTTGGTTTATGTAATCTACACATGTGTAGGTACATGCCAAACTATGTATTTAACTTAAGCGTTGATTGTGTGAAATTTTAAATAGCATTAACGTAATTCACATTTACTGCTCCTTGAGCGGGGTAGCTTCCTTCATTGCAAAGTGTGACTTACTATAATCTACTACTACTTTCAAGAGTAATACAATGTGTTTGCACATGCTGTTGACTATTTATAAATGATATTAAATATCATGTATTCACAACATGGTTTCGTTTTAGGATGTGTGTAAAACTAAATAACGTAATTCACACCAGACCATGGGACATATGCATAATTGTTTGCAGAAAAATGCATCTATCTTAAATTTCTTTATTTCACCACTAAAACAATTTGGAAAAGCTACTGGTTGGGATACTAGGTATACTGTATATGTATTATATATGTACTCTCCGTACAAAAAAGATGAACTGGACCACCCCCGAGGTGGGACAGCTGTTTTTTACCCATTTTCCGACTTATCGAGACATTACTCTCACATATTTCATCAGATACATGGGGTTTTGTTATTATTTCTAATTGACCACCCCTATGACATTATGTTAAAGACGATTTATCAATATAATTGTACAAACATAGCTTCTTAGGTCCATGGGACAGGTATTTCTCGTATTTGATACACTTAACTCGTTTTAGCTGTTAAATGTACATAAATTAATCAAACCATCCATTTTTGTCATCTATGGCTGGTTCCAAAGTGGAACAAAAAGTTGAGTCAAAGTTTCTGCTGTTTGAGAAATGGTTAAAACATATCAAGGGAATTTACATTGAAACCCTTCTAAGAATTTTCACATTTTTCTAACTTTGAAAAGCTTTTAACCCATTACCAAACGATAACATTTTAGGGTTGTCCAAACTAAAGATCATGCAGACAACAATTTCAAGTGAATGGAATTTTTAATTATTAGGCCTTTTTTTATGGAAAACATTGTGGGAAATAAAGAAATTGCTTGTCACAAGCAATTTCTTCATTTTCCATTATGTTTTCCCTGGCCATTATTTTGTGGGGAGTCAAAAAGAGTCATTATGTGGTAATGGGTTAAAAGGGGATATAAAGACTGTGCTTCAGGAAATTTATGTACACAAATAATGGCAAATATGTCTTCATTTCACTCATCTTATATTCTCTCTTTTTCGTCTACCCTCTTGTCTAAACTCTTTGCCAAACGACACTACTTTAGACTGGTCCAAATTCAAAGTTACTTCTGATGCTTATTTCAAGCCAATGAAATTGCATATTTTTGGTCTTTTTGAGTAGAAAACATTGTGGGAAATGAAGAAATTGCATGTCACAAGAAAATTCATTTTCGTTAATGTTTTCCAAACCTTTTATCTTACATGTATATGGCACCTAAAGGTGTCAATGTGTGGGAATTGGTTAAAGTTGGATAAAGTTTTTAGTTCTTGCATTTCAGATTTGGCTGGACAAAAAATGAATATTCACACAGAAACTGAGAAGACACAGTCTACTTACAGATATGTAGATGACCAGACAATGGTTTGAAGAATGTGTTATGCTGAATGTGATTTGATCTTTTATCCTTAGTTTTAATCATCCTTAAAACTTTGAACTTGGAATGGATGACTTTGAACAAAGAAAAAATGAAAAAAAAAGTTTAACAACTCGGAGTTGCTCCCAAAAAACATTTAACCCATTACCACACAATGACTCTTTTTGACTCCGTACAAGATAAAGGCTTTGAAAAACTTTGTAGAAAATGAAGAAATTGCTTGTGAAAAGCAATTTCTTCATTTCCCACAGTATTTTCAGAAAAAAAATACCAAAGAATGAAAAAAATAATTCACTTAAAATTGTCGTCTGCAACATCGTTGAATTTGGGCTAGTCCAAAATTTTGTCGTTTGGTAATGGGTTAAATAGTGTTATGTGTCTACTATTTAGTATTAATTGTACAATGTAAATGCATAATGATTTATAAAACTGAAAGTATGATGAATACATCACTGTCATCTTTATTTACACCTTTCTCAAACAAATATCAACATTTTAGACTTGTAACATAAATATTATGAAAGCTTTTGCTGTAAAAAAAAATAAGAGAATATAATTTGTGTACATTCAAGCCATAGATATTGAGACAAAGAGAGAAAATGGTGGTAATCTTGATTTCCTTCTTTTGGCACAATGTTTTCCCAAGCATTTATTTTATGTATAAGGGAAAGTCTAAACCAGATCATCTTTGGGAAAGGGTTTATAAAAAAAAAAATAAATTAAGAAAAATATCATGCAGCATGCTTGTTATGATATGAAACACTGAGAAAATGGTAGAAAATGCTTGTAACCTTCTTTTCCCCAATGCTTTCAGAGATTTTATTTGAAAAGAATAATCAAATAATTGAATCAGAGCTTGCCATTTACCCTCAGTAAAATATTCTAGTGCAATGTACATGTAGAGTTAAACAATATACAAAGAATGAGCCATAAGCTGTGTCCAAGAGATTTGTTTTGTTAGCTCCACAGAACGTCAGGCCAGTGGGCTATTGTCATGGCGGTGTGTCTATCATGTGTCTGTCCATCCCCTTGTATGTGTGCGTCTATCTGCATGTATTTACAGTGTGTTTTACAGGACTTCTAACTCATATTTCACCATTGACATCTAAATAAGTTCAACATTTAGATCTAAGATTAGCTATTTGGTCTTTACTGAACCATTAAGGGGGAGGGGGGGGGGGCTAAAATTGACTAATATTGACATTTTTTCAGTAAATTTTGAAATATATTAACAGTTTGTGCTATGAAATACTCTATTTTATCAATCTACATGAAAAGAATAAAAATAGAAAAATTGTAATTTTTCTGTGCTTACTTACCCCACCCACTTTTTTAGCCTTGTATCAATTTTAATCACCACAATTCTATGTAAGTTTTGCCTTTCAATAATTTGTATTGGTATTACAATGGAATTTAGTGAGAAATATCCACATGTTTATGTTGTAATTGATAAAAAGCATTTGGAAAACACTGATTTGAATGGTTGAAAATGCATACAAATGCAACTTTTCGTGGTAAAACTTATGAAATTTTCCAACAAATGATTATTTTGAGGATAAAGGGTTGATATACAAGTTCTCTAAGTGGGTTTGCAATGATTTTAAGGTGTTTTGTTAAAGAAATTCATTAAATAGGCTAAATTTTATGCTCTGGGGCGATTTTTGTCTTTTTTGGCACTGTGCCAACTTTGCCCCACATTTTTCATTACTTAAAATATTTTCCCCACTCAAATTTTTGCATATATCAATTCTACTATGGAGCATGTTTCAACTCTAGCAGACGATTAGTTGCAAAAAGTGTTGACTCATTTGGAATATTTCTCTAAAAACAACCAATTTTGACCTTTTTCCAAATCATGCAAAAGGGGCCATTTTGTGATTTCGAATGCGGGTTCTGTGAAAGGTGTACAGATATCAGATTAGCAGCAAATAAACTTTGAATAACAAACCTTTCATACATTTGTAACAAAATAAAAGTCTTATGGCTATAGTTGGTGCATTGTAAGCTCAAAAATGTGCCATTTTTTCCCAAAAAGTGAGAAAAATATGCAAAAAATGAAATGTCCTCGTTTCCATGGCAACCATGCACAATTTTCAAAATCTATGTGTCAATTGTGCATTAGGGGGTTAAAATGGGTTCACATACAAAATTTAAGAAAAATCCATGAGGTGCCGTGCCGGACCCCTATGTAAAATTTCTGGTCCTTACAGAGAATTCCTCTTAAACAGTTGCATGTATTTTTTTTCATGAAAAGCAGTACTTAGCCATCCCAGAACACACTCAGATGGAAAGGTCGTTTTAAGATGGGGACTTTTTATGACCGTCAAAATTGAAAGAACACACAGGCGACAAAAATAAACTAGTAAGTTTTAAGCATAGGCTATTTTGTGCACGAAATTTGTTGCCTACAGTCATATCATTTAAAGAATTGAGAGAAAATGAGGATATTTCAGCTTCATCTTTTCTCTCAATTGTTTCAATAGCCGATTTTGATAAGTGACGTCAAAACCTAAATTGGTTTGATGGTTATCTCTTGTTCCCAATACCACACAGTGATTCTTTTTGACTCCCCACTGGGTAATGGCTTTGGAAAAACATTGTGGAAAATGAAGAAATTGCTTGTGGCAAGCAATTTCTTCATTGCCCACAATGTTTTCTATGCAAAATGGCAAAAATAAATCAAATTTCATTCATTTCAAATTGTCGTCTGCAATATCTTTGAATTTGGAGTAGTCTAAAATTTTGCCGTTTGGTAATGGATTAACAAACCCATAACGCATTTTGGCGCTCCTTTGTGGAAGGGATCTGGGAAAATTATGTGGGGAAGGTAGAAAATTAATTGACGTCAATTTTCTTTTTCTATAGGCTACCGTGCTTCTTTTGACTTAATATTTTCAAAACCCTTTTCATAAAATAATAGTCAGAATCGGGCCTTGCTTGAGAAATGGTTAAATGTCGCCCAGTCTTTGATTTAGAAGTTTAAATAGTTTTTAGACCATTCCCGCGAAATGACGCTTTTGTGCACCACACAAGGCTTTAGAAAACATTGTGGCAAGTAATTCCACACGCACTATTTTCTACCCAGAAATACAAAAAAAAAAAAAAAAAAAAACCACGTTGGTTTGCGACATGAAATTGTCGTCTGAACAAAGATCTTTGAATTTGAAACAGTCACAATTTCTATCGTTCGGAAAAGGGTCAATATTTTCGGAAAGAATCCATTGTCATGTCTTAAAACTTTCCCAGTTAAAGTCAGATTGCTCTCTTTTTCCCACGATGTTTGGTGTGTGGACGAGTAGCCTAAATCATGGAATTTGGTTGTGCTGAATGTCAGACCACAGACACTGGTACACATGATGGATGCGTTAACCCTTTTCCCAAACAACACATAATTTAGACGACTTTAACAAAGCATGGGAAAACATTGAGCCAAAGGAAGAAAATGTTGACAACCCGCATTTTCCACTTTGCGTGAGCAACGTTTTCCTTGCTATTTACACAAATCTTACCTGTATCAACATCCATTACGAACGTCTTTTGAAACAGCGTTGAAATTGGAACAGTCAAAATTATTGCGTTTGGTAAAGGATTTAAAGAAGCTTAGTCATATCGTCGGTGTTATTGCAAAACCTCGTAACCCCAGCTTGATTACAGCTGGAATTACGAGGCTTTGCATTAACACCGACGAAATGGCTGTAACTGAAGCACCTAGCCATGGATTCATTTTGTTTCTCTACATCCTTTCCAGCCTCCAGTAGCTATCCCACATTTGTTTACTAACATCTAGCCGTTTCCCAAACAAGACTTGGTTTTGACGTCCTGAATCTAGATGAGGCAAATATTGAGGGAAAAAAGAAAGTGTTGACAATCAGCACTTTCTCCTTTTGCCTCAACAATTGCCGAGCTATATTGCACAAAAATTCCAGCTTGATTGGTATCCATTTTGTCAGCAACAGCTTTCAAATTTGACAACCCTAAAATTATGTCGTTTGGTCTGAGAGAAATATCAGACATGTTCTTTGCTGCAACAAGGGAACTTCCACTAGAATACAAAACTTTGGGATTGAGAAAAAACGTTACTTATCCATTCAACATTTAATTCTTTAATGATTAAAAGAAGGCCACTGGCCCCTAATACATACAAATATCGTATTATGTACATCATTTACAGTTAACAACCATAAAACAATGAATTGATTTCAAATTGCATTTACTTTTGGTTTGTTGAATTGCAAGAGAATACGAAATATAATGGTGAATTACTATTGTGCTTAGTGCTTACACAGTAGGGAATCATGTGGCACAACAGCAGCAGAAAATCATCAATACCGGTAAGTACAAGTGACTGATTTGAAAATGGTTTGAAGCAGAGAAGGTGGGGATTTGATGGGGATACACCAGGATTTGATGGACATGACAAATCTTTTAAAATTCAGCTGTTAAATGTTATTGATGACCAAGTTAAAATTTTACTTGGCCATCAATTAATTTTTATCAGAAGACTTTTTGTAAAATCCATCATACAAGTGTACCAAGTTCCTGACGTTTTTCTACCTTCTCTGCTTTAACCCTTTCCCAAACAAGACCTGGTTTTGACGTCCGTGAAAGAAATAGCATTGGAAAACATTGAGGCAAAAGAAGAAACTGCTGATAACCAGCAGTTTCTTCTTTTGCCTCAATATTTTGTGCTCTTTGTTCTACACAAATTCCGTCTTCAAATACATGCATTTTGCTGTCTGCAGCAGCTATCAAATTGGACCACTATTGTTGTTTGGGAAAGGGATAAACCAAATTCTAATAGGTCACATATTTACAGAATTATTGGCGATGTTCAGAATTTGATCTGTCACATGATTTACGGCCGTGTTATAAAGTACACATTTTATACCCGTAGGGCTAAATTTCCCACACAACAACGCCTTTTGACACCCCACAACAAAAGCTTTCGAAAACATTGTGAGACATGAAAAAAATGTTTGTGACAAGCAATTTCTTCATTTCCCACAATATTTTCTAGCAAAAAAAGACCAAAATGAGTAGAACTTCATTCAATTGAAATTGTCGTCTGCAGCATGGTTGAATTCAGACCAGTCCGAAATGTTGCCATCTAGGTTAACTGGACATTCAGACGTACAATATTTGAATTCTGACTGAACGACCAGAAAACTATCAGTCAGGTCCGCATCTCTGTCTCTTTTTCTGAATGGCTGATAGCATTGTAACAAGTTCTATAATTCTGTATTCTCATTTCATTCTTGCTTTCTTCTTTTCTAACTTCAATAATCTTGATTTATCTGAAAAGATAAATATTTCTGTAGTTCAACCCTTTCCCAAACACGACCTGGCTTTGACGTCCTTTAAAGAAAATGCTTTGAAAAACATTGAGGCAAAAGAAGAAAATGCCTATAATCAGCATATTCTCCTGTTGCCTCAATATTCTCTATGCTGAATTGTGCACAAATCAAAACTTTCTCAACATCCCTTTTGTTGTATATATGCAGTGCCTTTCAAATTGAAAAAGACCAAAGTGTTTTGTCGTTTGGGAGTGGCAAAATCAATGACTTGTCAAATGTCAGATTGAACGGAGTTTAATGACTCTTTCAACTTCCATGGTTATATTGCGGCAGCTGTAGCACCTACCACAGCATCCTTACGCCAATACGTACTCTCCAGCTGCTCGCCCGCATAGGATTATGATTTTTCAACCTTTGGCGGGAGACAAATATGTCTTAAAGGATGTTTACCAAGGGCGTGGATCAAACCAATGACCTGATGGTAAGAGTCTGATGCCCTACAAAATGCGTTATGGCCGTGGTTGCTGTCAAATGCCGGAGTTCCAACATGTGGTGGTATTTTGCATTCCTTATAACAAAACTTTGCAAAATTCGACTTGCTTATCTTCGAGTCTATTAATTGACACTTGTTTCACAAATTTTGACAAATTTTGATGCGTTTTGAGACCAACGTGGACCTGGATCAGATTGTACCTATGTGCACTCTGATTGAGATCCACAACGATCTTTGCATCTGCTTTATATATCTACTATCCCTTCTGTAATCAAATCTACTTTTGAATTAATGAAACTACTTAAGCGACAAAATGAAAGTGGATATTAACATAATTTATGCATTGCATTTATATATTATTTTAGTATTGGAAGAAAAGGAGAAAATGCTGGTTATACTAAATGTTTTGTTTTGGTAAGATTTATCTACATGTATATGATGTAGTATAGATCTTGATCATACTGTGTATGTGCGCAGTCTGATCCAGATCTATGACGTATTGTCCTTAGTGGCTTTTACAGCCTTTTTCCAGACCATGATCTTACATGCTATAATATGTCCTTGTTACTGTATGTATTTTCCGCTAACTTGTTTTAACGTATATGACGTTGCGCGCTTTTTAACGTTACGTTTTCCGGCGCGTGACGTCATATCCGTTTTTAAATCATTCTCCCTGAAGAAGCCCATAAGGGCGAAACGTCGGAAATGAATTAAAGAAGAAACTGTTAATATAATCGTGTTTGTGGCGTTTTTTTCTTATCTGACAAACAAAATTAAAATACCTCTAATAAATGCCACCCAACTTTTCTTTTGACCATGTTTCTAATATTGAAGGCAATTAAGCGCCCTGGCATCTATTAGAATAATTACAGGATAATGATAGAAAAACTCACTGGACTCTCTTGGTATATCTTTACTATAAAGTTGACTGTTTCTAAAATCAGCTGCCCTTTGTGCTAGATTTTTTACTTGTTTTTCATACTGTCTAATTTCTGCAACTTCTATCCCACTTTCACTGTAAGAAAAAGCAATATAGATCTATTCATTTAACTCTTTCCAATACAGAACAAGAGCTGTCCGAAGACAGCGCGCTCGACTTTCTAAGTTGCTTAGTATAAAGGGGGCATAACTCCAAATAGAGTGGTCCCAGGGTCATGGGCCCTTATAGCAAGGTAGAGGGTGTGATGGTGAATAAGTATTCCAAGTTTGGGTTGAATCCCTTTGATAGTATAGAAGTTATTGATGTTTGAAAAAACTTTAACCTTTGTTGCAACGCCGACGCCAACGCCGACACCAACGCCCGGGTGACAGTATATGATCTCATTTTCTTCGAAAAGTCGAGCTAAAAATAGCCTGTTCCAATCTGGAAACTTTTAAGATGACCCAGTGGACATTGATAAATGATGAAAATAGATTTTGTGTGTTATATGGCAATGCATAATCATATAATTATATTCTGTCACAAAAGTTCTCAAATTGATTCAATGGGCTTAATAACCCTTTCCAAAACAAGACCTGGTTTTGCCGTCCCTAATAGAAAAGGCTTGAAAAAACATTGAAACAAAAGAAGAAACTGCTGAATTCAGCAGTTTCTCCTTTTGTCTCAATATTTTCTAGTATGCCATATTTTACACAAATCCTAACTCTATCAACATTCATTTTGTCTTCTGCCATGGCTTTCAAATAGGATCACCCTAAAATTTTGTCGTTTGGGAAAGGGTTAATACATGTAACCTTCAAGTGAATCAGTTTTAGTGCACCACAGTTTGATTTCTTCAAAATGGTCACCAAATTGATTCTCATGATCATCCTCATCATCATCCTCAGTGTTTTGCCATGCAGGTGGTGTGAATGTTTTTAAACAAACTGTGCTATGGTTAAGCCTTAGATTAACCCTTTATTTTAGATGGCAAAATTTAGACTGTTTCAAATTCAAAGATGATACAGACGACAATACCAAGTGAATGAAATTTAAAATCATTTGGTTGAAATTGGCAGAAAGCACTGTGGGAAATGAAGAAATTGCTTTTCACAAGCAATTTCTTCATTTTCCACAATGTTTTCCGAAGCCATTATTGTTTAGGGAGTTAAAAAGAGTCATTATGTGGGAATGGGTTAATGGAAGAACACTTACTTGTCGACTAAGGGTATATAATCTTCTTTGGACACAGGACTAGGTTCTTCTATAGGCTTGGTATCTTTCTTGCTGCGAGATTCTTTCTTTTTACCTTTCTTTTGGGCTGGCTCACTTACTAATACTTCTGCAAAAATGAGGTATGAAATAGTTTATCATTGGTTATATTAAATAATGTTGAAACTACAGCTTGATTAACCATTTCCCAAACAATACAATTTTTAGGTAATCCAATTTAAAAGTAGATGCAGACGACAAACTGGGTGTTGAACAAATAAAGATTTGTGTATTATTTAGCAAAGAAAAAATTGAGGCAAAAGGAGAAATTGCTGATTATCAACAATTTCTTCTTTTGTCTCATTGTTTCCCCAAGCCATCTCTATAAGTGATGTAAAAACCAGGTCTTGTGTAGGCTTAAGCTGAAGGCCTAGTTAGAACATTTTTAAACTTCAGCAGTGCTAAAATTCATTAAACATTGTTTTAAAACTTTTCAAAAGCAACAAAGATTTAGACGGCTCCAAAATTAATAGGAGTTGCAAAACAAACACCAATATATTTACACAATTCTTAAACAAACAGACACATTTTGAAGCTTTTCAGTATTATAAAAAGATTGTAAGGCTAAAAGAAGAGTTTTCAACTTCAATAGGGTAGAAAGAAGGTCCTTTTCACCCATTACCAGACGGCAAAATATTACGGTGTTCTAATTCAAAGGTGATACACACGACAACTTCAAGTGATATAATATAATTTCATATCTTTTTGTCTTTTTGGGTAGAAAACATTGTGGGAAATAAAGAAATTGCTTGTCACAAGCAATTTCTTCATTTTCCACAATGGTTTCCAAAGCCTTTATTTTGTGGCACATCAAAAGGCGTCACTGTGTGGTAATGGGTTAAGCATGATGGATCACAAAGACATTTTCTTACCAGCATCGTCTTCTTTTCCCTCAATGTTCTTTTGTCGTTTCATCCTTTTCTTCTGCTCTTTGATGTTTCTAGGAATGGCCGAGTCAATATCTTGTAGAATTTCATCAGGAAGTTTTGTTTCACTGATGTATTTTAACTTTTTCTCCTAAAAATGGGTAATACAAGAGCAAAAGATAAGAGAGAGTGAAGGCATTCCGAAATTTTTATTTCAAATCCTACCCATGGGCGGAATTGGCTGAAAAATAAATTTTGACTATATAAATTTAGTGTAAACTAGAACTGTCGCAAAGCGGACGAATACCCCCCACTAGGGCCTTGTCACTGAAAAAAGTGCTATCGGTCAAAATGTTCTTGACTTAGAGCATGGAAACAGATTTTAAACAAAGTCCAACTGTGACCTTGACCTTTGACCTTGGTGACCCCAAAACAATAGGGCACCTCCATTGGTCATGGGCAACAACTGTGTAAAGTTTCATGATCCTAGGTGAAACGGTTCTCTCTGAAACTAATGACTGGATCAAGATGAAAATTGCAGGTGCACAACTTCATATGATATGGAACATCCTGGTAAAATTTCAAAAAAATTGGTCAAAAACTGTGGGAGGAGAAGAGGACACAAGATTGTGTCCACGGACGGACGGACAGACAGACAACCTGATTCCAGTATACCCCCCCATAACTTTGTTGTGGGGGGTATAACTAATGTTACATATTTATTACATTTCAATCCATAATTTGAGCTTGGACCCCCCCATCCCCACCCCCTAGAAAAAAATCTTGGACTTGGACCCCCCTGGAAAAAAATCCTGGATCCGCCCTTGCTATCCTATGCTGTGGCCAGTGGGTACTCATTTGGAATCTGAATTGTCTCGACAAGACCTCTTGACAAGACGATTCCAATGAGTACCCACTACTTAGGGTTTGTTGAACAACACAGTTTAAAAGTGAAATATTGGCATTTTGAAAGGCCATCACTCCTTCTTAAATGTAGCTCTACAGTAATACAATTATTGATATTGATTGAATCATAATACATGTACAAGAGTTACCCCTTCAAAAAATACTAATATTTTGGGTGGTCAAATTTAAAGGCAGATGCGGACGACAGCATTGATGTTGAAAAAGACAGGATTTGTGTATGCTATATCACAGCTCAGAAAATGTTGAGGCAAAAACAGAAAATGCCGATATATATTCATTATTTCAATTCATTCGCAAAATCCATTACCCCCTCTTATCTGTAATTCTGGTACGAAGTTACCTTATGTTCCTTGATTAAAACTTCTTTCTGCTCTCTTTTCTCATTTACAATTATTTTCTTTCTTTGCAATAGCTTTCAAATCGAAACACTGTATTTTTGATAAAGATAGAATTTATGCATGATATAGCACAGAAGATATTGAAGCAAAAGGAGAAAATACTTGTTATCAACATTTTTTTATTTTGCCTCAATATTTTCCAAAACTTAATACTTTATAGATAATACCTTTCTTGACTTCCCTAATAGAAATACATTCGCAAAGCATTTTATCCTTTTTCCTCAATATGCCATTACCATATTGTACACAAATCTACTCTTTATCAACATTTACTTTGTCATCTGCATGCGCGGATCCAGAGGGGGGCCAGGAGGTCATGACCCCTCCTGGAATTTGGCAAAAAAGGGGTTATCAAAAAGATTAGTGGTTATGTCCCAAATAAGCTGCGGCATTCGACCCTGTGTGCCACGACAAATCGTTGTTACAGGGTTTTCCCTGGATCTTGTAAAGAAGGAGTCCTTGGGACCCTCAGCTATGATTTTTGAGAGTCCTTGTGTTAATTTTAAGAGTCCTTTCTTAGAACATCAGTTAAATATGAACACCAAATATTGGCCATATTTAAAAAGACTGCAGCAATCTCAGACCCATTATTAGTATTTGGCTTTGTGTGTTTAACAAAATATAGGCATCCAGCCTGTCATAGGGTTTGTATTGACCAAAATGGTGGAATCATTCTGAATAACATCAAAATCAAATTAATTTATAAATTTTATGTAATTTACAAAGAACACTTAAGACTGGAATTTGATGATTCAGAGTTCCAATGCTACCCAGAAAACAGGAATATGTTTGGATTTTCGTATAACATTTTCTCCCATCTGGAAGTAGTCTTGATTTTATCAAATCTGGTAAAAATTAGGAAAAGTCACAGAAAAGTACAAAACAATTTGGGTACAAATCCCTTCTAACCCCCCCCCCCCCCGCCTGTAGGAGTATTTCTTATTGTGAGTAATGAAAATGGAACCTTATGCAAGCGTCTGTCAAGAATGTGTTTGATGTCATGTACATAATGTCTGCTTAAAAATACCTACATGAATGTAAGCAGGTGTAGTTCCGTTAAACTAGACGATCAAGTAAGCTAGTACTTGTACTTTTATTTGGGAGTCCCATGGGACGCACATAATATATTTTTAAGAGTCCTGAACCCAATTTTAAGAGTCTAGGACGCAATATCCTGCGTCCGGGAAAACCCTGTTGTTATATATATATAGTCCTTCATGGTATGACATGTATCTGCATGCACACATCACATTCAGAGGGGATCCTGACCCCCCCCCCCCCCCCCCCCCCCCCCTGGAATTTGGTGAAAAAAGGGGTTAAAGATCGGATGACCCCCCCCCCCCCCCCCCCCCTGGGAAAAATGCCTGGATCCGCGCTTGATCTGTAGCAGCTTCCAAATTTGAACAGTCCAAATATTTGCAGTTTGGGAAAGCGTTTTTTGTACAAAGTTACCTTCTGTTCCTTGAATAAAACTTCTTTCTGTTTTCTTTTCTCTTTAATCTTCTTTTTCTCCTGGTCAACTTGCATCATGGCAGACCGGAACTGTGACAGCACATTTTTGCGACTCTCCTCGAACCCAATAGACTCAGGTGCCTCGTCATCACTTTCATCATTTTGTTTGTCATCGTCATCACCATCATCATCGTCTGGGTCTTGATTTAAATTGTCAGAATCGTCTATGAAGTAAGAAGAGAACAAAGTAAAGGTAATTACTATTAAGTTAACCCAAGACCTGGTTTGATGCCAATTCAAGAAAAGGCTTGGGAAAACATTGAGGCAAAAGAAGAAAATGTTGATAATCAGCATTTTCTCCTTTTGCTGTAATATTTTCTATGCTATAATGTATATATAATGCACATGTATATATAGAACTCTGCAGAAGCTTTTGAAATGCCCGACAGCCCTAAAATTTTGCCATTTGTAAAAGGGTAAAGAAAAAGTTTGTGAAAACATTGAGGTGGAAGAAGAAAATGATGATAATCAACAATTTCTCCTTTTGTCTCAATATTTTCTATCAGGGTTTTCCATGACGCACAAATCATGCGTCATTGTCGCAATTTCAAAACAAATGACCCCCTAGAAATTTACTTGAGGGACATAAATGACGCAATTTTAAGATCAAGATTTTCGTTTGATTCTTGAGTACAAGGGCATTTTACCCACAAAATAGTAGAAATGACCCCTAACTTTGAAGGCAAGGGGGTCACAATGACCCCAAAATTCCCATGCTCAGGGAAAACCCTGTTCTATGCTTTAATATCGTAAGCTTTACCTACATACATCTCTTCAAACCTGGTGCTTCGTCGTCACTTCAATCATTTTGTTCATCATCTTGATTTACGTTGTCTAAGTCTTCTTTGCAGTTAGAAGAGAACAACGGCTTACTAGTAGCGATATCAACGGAAAATTGATTTTGTAAAAATCAATCAGATTATCTGGTTTGGTTGGTATCTTTGAGGTCTACGAAGACTTTTTCCGTTCATATCATCAAAATTTATTGAAAAATAACGAAGTTATTGAAGTTTAAAGTTTGCAGATTACCTCCCCTATTCTGTTACTTGATTTCATGTTTCAAGTCAAAGTACACAAATGCGCTAATATATACTCAAATGTGCTCATATCCACAATAAAGCAGGCTATTAGAACTCCTAATTCCACTTGTCAAAACACAGTGGAAGTTAAAAACTAGACAGCCCTGGCGGTCTGGAAGCGCTCCACAGGCCTGATTGTTTGTCTTGTTGAATGCAATTTCAAAGGTTCAGGCTGCACAAGCAAGCAAGCTGAAAATTTCAAGCAAATAAGATCTCATGGTCAGTAATATTCTGTGAAAGTTATTGTATTGATTAATTAATACTAATGGTTGTAAAAGTGAAAATAAAGCCGAAAATAGCAATTTTGTCAATTTCAAGGGCACATAACTCATGAAGTAAAGTTCAGATCAAGCTGAAAATTGTACCAAGGCAAGATCTTATAATCACCAACATTCTGTACAAGTTTTGTCTTGATAAGTCAATATTTGTAGTTGCAAGAGCGAAAACAAAGTCAAAATAGAGCCGAAAATGGCAATTTTTGTCAATTTCAAGGGCACATAACTCATGATGTAAAATTCAAATCAAGCTGAAAGTTACACCAATGTAAGATCTTATAGTCACCATCATTCCGTCCCAGTTTTGTGTTGATTTGTTAATATTTGTAGTTGCTGAAGTGAAAACAAAGTCAAAATAAAGCCGAAAATGGCAATTTTGTCAATTTCAAGGGCACATAACTCATGATGTAAAATCCAAATGCTGGAGAAATATTTCGACTGTGTAGCAATCGGAAACCCATTCAACGAAATACAAGTTCATGATCCTTACAATAATGAATGTTAGCTGGCTATCCAACGAGACAAATTCGCGAAAACACATGACAATTACAAAATGAGATAATTTTTCTAACCAGAGTCTTCTGAATCATTTTCTGCTCTCTTCCTCTCTTTATTCAAAAACTGGAAAGCTTCGGTTTCGAATTCCTCCTCGTCAGAATCACTATCAAACTTGATTTTTGGCATTTTGTTTACAAATTTCGTAGCTAGTTTCGCGTGTGTGACGGTTGATTAGAGTGATCTCCCTTGATCGTTATATTTTTTGACTTTCGTTTTTTTTTTTGACAGGCCGGCTGATTAACGTGTTAGGGTCTGATCCAAGTCTCTAAATGGGTTAGTAACTTAATACATGTTGTATGAGGTTTTAGTTTAGTCCGATTGCAACTTGCTACTAAGATAAATGAAAATTTCCCCCAACTTAATTTACTGACTTTTCGCACCCTGGCCATTTCGTAACGATACATGAAGCTGGTCAAAAATGTCTAACCCTGCCTTTCAGATTCACAAACAAATAAAGGTTAAGATCATCATGATTGTTGATTTGGTTAACTTATTACCAGTGGACAAAAATTTTGACTGATCCAAGTTCAAAGCTTTTGACAATTTCAAATTCAAGTGATTGAAATTAAGATTTGTTTGGTCTTTTGGGATAGAAATCATTGTGGAAGATGAAGAAATTGGAGGTCAAAAGTGATTTCTCCATTTCCCACAATAATTCTTAATCCATTATATTGACTCAGTAATTGAGACAGGATTTTCCATGACACACAAATCTCACATCTGTCATCATTGTCACAATTTCAAAACAAAGGACCCTTAAGAAATTTCCTGAATGAAGCAAGTTGTAAAATCCAGATTGCTGTATCATGGTAATGAGTCTTAAGGCTTTAATAAAAGTTGACCCCCAAATTTTCAGAATTGACCCCAGTCTTGAAGGCAAGGGGGCCATAATGATCGCTGAATGCTTTTGCCAAGGGAAAGCCAAAATGCACCATTTATGATTATCATGGTCTCATTATCCCATTACCACACAGTGATGCTTTTTGACACCTGTGAAGAAAATTGCTTTGGAAAGCAAGTCCAAAATGCAAAGATTTTTTATATTTCAACAAATTTTCGTCTGTGACACCTTAAAAAATTGGACAGTCCAAAAGATGGCAGTCTGGTAAATGGGTTATGTGGGAATGGGTTGATTTAACCATTTCCCAAACAAGACCTAGTTTTGACGCCCCTAATAGCAAAGGCTTGGGAAAACATTGAAATAAAATTATAAAAGAAGAAACTGCTGATAACCAGCAGATTCTCCTTTTGTCTCAATATTTTCGGTACCATATTTTACACAGATTCTATCTTTAATAACTTTCATTTTGTCATTCAGTGGCAGTTTTTGAAGTGGATCACCCTAAAATTTTGTTGTTTGAAAAAGGGTTAAATCTTTCTCTTTCATTGCAGGATTGCATGATAATTCAATCCTAACGGATCTTGGATAAAATATCTGGAAGAAGAAAGTGACTGTGTAGTAAAACAAAACATTGTCTTGATAAAAAGATCATCTGAGATAGTAAAAACATTAAAAGTGATTAGATGGACATATCTATAGTTGCATTCCAATTCTCCATAACTATAGTACCGGTATGCATATACTTGTTAACCTGTATTTAAGTAAATTAAGTATTATAAACAAAGAAAATGTTTTTCAAAATTTGTACCAACGGCAATTCATGTGCATTAACTTACATTTTACTGCCTTATGCCAGCAGGACCAATTATGCATTTAACACTATGCATTGCTTCAGACATAGGCCTATATGTACTCAAAAGTCTTTTAGACAATTTAGTACAAATTATAAACCGGTGACGCTACAAAATGTGTTCAGTGATGAGAATAGAGACAGAGTTAAACTGTTGTTGCCAAAAACAAGAATGCCAGTTCGGCCTGGACGATCAAAAGATGTGAAAAGTCAAGCTGCTGTACTTGTTCCGTTGTGTATGATAGATGGCAAGCCTTCAATATTGTTCATGAAAAGATCTTTGTTGCTGAATAGTCACAGTGGGGAAATATGGTGAGTTTGGAAGAGCCTCTGAGGGGGTGATGGCTTTTCAAAATGCTATATCATTTATTGTTCATCAAGCCCTATACTGTGGGTACTCAATGGAATCATCTCATTGAGATGATTCATATGAGTTAAACCACAATATGGGGTGACCCATCTCTTTAGTTTTTTTTTTTGGGGGGGGGGGGGATACAGTCAGATACCTTGAAGAGATGGCATTTAGACTTAGACACAATCATGAGGAAATAGGTCTTTCAAGACAGAACAAAATTAATGTCAAGGTCTGGAAAAAGGTCTCTTATTTATGGCATTGATGAGAACAACATGGATCCAGATCAGCCTGTGTATACACACAGTCTGATCAGGATCCATGATGTTCTTTAAAATGCCTTCACCAATCGTATATGTTGCTCTTTTTGGAGAAAATAAGAGGTAAAAGCTTTTTACCTGAAATCTCCATTATGGCAAAAATATTAGACTGGTCCAATTTGAAAACTGTTTCAGTCAAAAAAAATAAAATGATTAAAGTCAAAAGTAGAACTGTATCGTGATAGATCTAACACAGACAGTATTGAGAAGGAAAGGAGAAATTGCTGATCTAGGCTAATCTGGCCAGGAGAATGTTTAAGGCAGTTCACCTAAATGAGATTCACCCTTTGTTAACATTTGTTACGTATCCTTACCAATTCTTGTTGTGAATAAGAAAAAATTCATTGTGTAGGAATCAATGGGTTAAGGGTATAGAAGAAAAATGCTGATAACCATCATTTTCTCCTTTTGCATCAATATTTTTTATCCTAAATTGTACACAAATTCTAGTTTTCCAGGTAGAATGATCATGATGGATAAGTAAATGGACAGAGACCGTGAAGAGACGGCATTTAGAGAGACACAGATTGAAATAGGTCTGGACAGAACAAAAGTCGAGGTCTTGGAAAAGGATCCTAATGGCATTTTAGAACAACATGGATCCAGATCACCCTTTCGCTTACACACAGTCTAGTTCATAGGGGTCTATAAGTTGACTCCCAGCACGTAATGAACCTTTATTTAGTAAAGTACTAAATAAAGGTTCATTATGTGCTGGGAGTCAACTTATAGACTCCTATGGTCTGATCAGGATCCATGGTGCTCTTCAATGTCCTGCTCCTTGGGGTCTGTGCTCCTTGACCTGTAGCAAATGTAAGAGATCATTATTGATTTTGTTCATGATGCACAAAGGCAAAGGCTGTTGAAACATGACTGTCTCAAGTGCTATAAAGGACCTTTTTCCAGATGCCGGCTCATTTGTTTCTGTTTTTAGTTTTCCAGGTGGGATGAGAGATGATACAGACAGAGACCTTCAAGAGACTGCATTTAGAGAGACACACGAGGAAATAGGTCTGGACAGAACAAACGTTGAGGTCTGGGAAGAAATGACTCCAATTCCGAGTAAAGTAGGTTTTGTTGGATATTGTCTGTGTTATTGCAAAACCTTGTAACTCCAGCTTTAATCAAGCTGGAGTTACGAGGTTTTGCAATAACACTGACGATATAAACTAGTAAAACTCTTCCCCAATTAACACATTATTTGATGTCTGCGATAGAGATAGCTTTGGAAAACATTACTGGAAAAGACAAAAATGTTGATGACCATCATTTTCTCCTTTCGCATCAATATTTTCTATCCTATATTGTACATGAATTTTGTCACTACACAAATTTTGTTGTCTGCAGCAGCTTTGACCTCGGATCATGAAACTGTGCAAAGTTATTGCCCTTGACCCAAGGAGATGCCCTATTGTTATGGGGGTCACACAAGAGAAAGGGCAATGTCACAATTGGACTTTGTTTAAATCTGTCTCCATGCTATAGCTCAAGAACTATTTTGCCTATGGCACTTTTTCAGTGACAAGGAGTTAAAGGGGGTCTTGTATATGTCCCCATGGGCCTTTTTGGCAGTTCTAATCTTTTTCCTCAAAAATAAAAAAGAAAACATGACTAGATCCATAAAACTATTGTACTCTAGACTAAGATAAGACTGTATGTACAGGTAGATCTGTGTAAAGCAGGAATAATCAAGTATCAGGCTTAAAATGCTTAAACAATGTTTGTGGAATTATGTGAAGTTTCTACTAAAAGGTTACTTTGTTAATTACAGAGAGACGGTAATTGGGTAACACCTGTGGTGGGGTTTTGTAGAAATGTAGATCTTGATGGGCTAAAACTGAATGAAACAGAGGTAAGATATGTTGCTATCATATCTGAAAGTCGGTGGAGTGACACAGGGCCATCATGGCCCTCTTGTTTAATTAAAGAGAGATAGTAATGCTTGTCAAAAGCATTTTTCCACAAGGTTTTATCAAAGAGGGGGGGGGGGGGTAAGTTTTTTCTGTGTCTCTATGTATCTGTGAAAAAAGCCTTAAGTTTTAAAACTTTTAATCCTTTCCCAAACATGGACATTTTTTAGGGAAGTCCAATTTGAAATATGCTGAAGACAATTAAGACCAACTTTTGACATCCGTAAAAGATAATCAGCATTTCCTCTTTTTGCCTCAATGTTTTCTGTGCTATGTTTTATTCAAGTTCTGTCAACATCAACTTTGTCGTCTGAATCAGCTTTCAATTTGGATCAGTCCAAATTTGCCGTTTGGGAAAAAGTTAAAAAGTTTAAACAGTGGTTTAATTATCTGCTGATATAATTTTATTCTTCTTGTTGCAGGTAGAGAAGATTTTCACCGTTTCCATAGGAACCATCTGTGATTCAGCCAATCAGAGACAGACTCAGTACCGTTTTCCGGGTACTCCAGGCTATACTATGCCAGTCTATTTTATGGGAGAACATAGGATTTGGGGGTTTACTGCTATAGTTTTACACATGTTCATGGGAATTTTAGCACCTGATTTGTATAAATTCAAATTAAAACATAGGAAATAACACAAACAAATTTTTAGACAAAATGGCCAAAATTAGGGCTGATATGACAAAGACCAACATGGATCCAGATCAGCCTGTGCATATGTAGTACAAGCTTATCAAGACACATGCTGTTCTCTTAGAGCTTCTTTATTAACCCATTCCCAAACAATGAAGTGACTGTCTTTTGACCCCAACAAAAATAGGGCTTGGGGAAATGTTGAGGCAATTTCCCAAGATCAATTCTAAGTTGACCAGACAGGGCGCTTTATCCCAGGCCCCCTCCCCTCTGGATATACAGTAACACACGAAGTTATCTTGCAAGATGTTATTCATTGCCAATAAAAATGTTGTGATATATTTTCGAAAAAGTATTTAATATTGTATTCAATATTAAAATGTTTTATTTTAGATTCGGACTTGTGCCTTTAACCCATTACCAGATGGCAACATTTCAGATTTGCAGACGACAATTTCGAAATTTTAAATATTGTTGCCGTTCCGGTTAGAAAACATTTGTGGATAACGAAGAAATTGCTTGTGACAAGCAATTTCTTCATTTTCCACAATGTTTCCAAAGAATTGTTCTTGGTGGCGTCAAAAGGCGTCAGTGTGTGGATATGAGCTAAATCTTAGCTTATCTCAGCATTACTTTTGTTTTCTAGTTTCTCGGCTGAACAGATTTTTATGGGACAAAGTGCACCCTATGCGCCTTTGATTGTTCAATCATTCAAACGTTATTTTACATGAAATGTATACTTTTCTCTTTCTTGATATAGAAAAATGTTTGCGTTTGAATGTTTGGAAACTACAGAAACAACAACAAAACACAGTGTTTGGTGTAGAGTTGAAACCGAGTATGGGTCTCACAAAAGCGCGTAGCGGTGCACTTTATCTCGTCAAAATCTAATTAGAATAAGTTGAGAGATTAAAACAAGATGTGTTTGTGAAACACCACTGCCCCCGAAGTGGCTATTTTTGGAGAAAAGGTCAATGCTAAGTTGTCACGATAAGTTTTCACATCAAGTTTCGGACTGACAGACGGACAGACAGACAGACGAAGGGACGAATAGACAGACGGACAACGATTAAACAATATACCCCCGGTTCATAAGAATGAAAGTGGACGATTATTCAGATGTTTACTTTTCCAAGTAGTCACGTGGGATAGGCACCCTGATAGCATCATAAATATTGCGGGAAAAGCAGGAATTGCTGATATACAATTCCTTCTTATGCCTCAATATTTTCCAATGTAATCTCATTGAAAATTAGACATTAAAGCTACTATTTCCCAGATTTGGACCCAAAAATTGTCAAATACAAACGAAATGTACACTTTTTAAGCTTTATATGACCTGATTAAATGATTACGACAAACTATTGAAGCAACGACTCATTTTTTCGCAATTTGATACCAAATTCATGAAGCGATATCGAAAGTAGGTCAAAACAGTAGGACATGCGACTTCCTTAAATGACGTCACAACATACATGATGACGTCATATTGAAATTCAAGTATGAATCTCGTTTGAATCATGGTCCGCGCTGTATGCGCATGTGCAACAATTTCAAAATAATTCTAACCCCATCAGTGATGGGGTTGAATTTAGGTTTGGATTCTCCCTAAATTCAGCTATCTGTCTTGTAATTTCGGCTCATTCTCTGTCTGAATCGCATATTATTAACCATCCCGAGGTTGTCAACACAAAAGTTTTGCATATTTTTTCAAAAAAATTCATTTTTTGCAATTAGACCATCTGTTACCGTCGCCCTTTAAAATGTAGATCTTGTTTGGCAAAGGTCAAATGATAACCTATCATTTTTATCTTTGATTGTATAGTTATTTTTGTAAGGCTAATACCTAAAGGCCGTTGTCATGCGTTTTCCGAAAACCGAGCGATACACCCTTTCCCAGCCGATAAGTTTACTTCTCTTTTTTTCATGACGACCCTTTTTGAAAAAAGGCTCTGAAAATAAATTCGGGGAAAGATCCACCATCACATAGATCTACTGAAACCTGCGCTGCAAAGCAAATTCAAATCGGTCACATAATAATTTAACACTGTCCCAAAATAAGTCGTTTTGACGTTCCTAACAGAAAGGGCTTGAAAAAACATCGAGACTAAAGAAGAAAATGCTGATGATCAGCATTTTCTTCTTTTGTCTTGATGTTTTTAGCTCACCTGAGCACGAAGTGCTCAAGGTGAGCTATTGTGGTCGCTTTTTGTCCGTCGGCGTCCGTCCGTCCGTCCGTCCGTCTGTCCGTCCGTCCGTCCGTCCGTCTGTCCACAATTTGTTGTTAACTCTCTAGCATCCACAAATATTGACCAATCTTAACCAAACTTGAACAAAACATGTATGACCATAAGTTCTCGGATGAGTTCGATTTTGGGTCAGATCGGACCAGGAAGTCAGGAGTTATATGCCCTTGAACATCAAAAATAGCTACTTTTTAACTTGTTAACACTCTAGCATCTACAAATATTGATCAATCAAGACAAAACTTGGACATAATGTTTGAGACTATAAGATCTCGGATGAGTTTGATTTTGGGTCAGATCGGACCAGGAAGTCAGGAGTTATGTGCCCTTGAACATCAAAAATAGCTACTTTTTAATTTGTTAACACTCTAGCATCTACAAATATTGATCAATCAAGACAAAACTTGGACATAATGTTTGAGACTATAAGTTCTCGGATGAGCTCGATTTTGGGTCAGATCGGACCAGGAAGTCAGGAGTTACGTGCCCTTGAACGTCAAAAATAGCTACTTTTTAATTTGTTAACACTCTAGCGTCTACAAATATTGATCAATCAAGATAAAACTTGGACATAATGTTTTAGACCATAAGATCTCGGATGAGTTCGATTTTCAGTGTGATCTGATCAGAAAGACAAGAATTATGTGCCCTTGAATTTGACAAAATTGCCATTTTAGGCTGTTTTTGACCTTGTTTACCCTCTAGAATCTACAATTATAAATCAATCAAGACAAAACTTAGACACAATGTTTGGGACCCTAAGATCTTTGATGAGTTTGTTTTTCAGTCTGGTCTTTTTCAGAAAGTTGAGAGTTATGTGCCCTTGAATTTGACAAAATTGCCATTTTCGGCTGTTTTTGACCTCATTTACACTCTAGAATGTACAAATATGAATCAATCAAGACAAAACTTTGACACAATGTTCGGGATTATAAGATCTTTGATCATTTGGATTTTCAGTCTGATCTGATCAGAAAATCGAGAGTTACTTGCCCTTGAATTTGACAAAATTGCCTTTTTCGGCTGTTTTCGACCTTGTTTACACTCTAAAATTTACATTTATTAATCAATCAAGACAAAACTTGGACACAATGTTGGGCACCAGAAGATCTCGGATGAGTTCGATTTTCACAACGTTATTGACCATAAGTTCGTTTTCAGTCTTAAAGTCGTAAATATTAATTGAATTGAACAAAATTGTGGCTCATATCCTTTTGGTTCAGGTGAGCGATATATAGGACCATCATGGTCCTCTTGTCTTTATTTCACCCTTATCACATAGATCTACCTATGTCAAATGTGTGGTCTGTAGCAGTTGTCAAATTGTACCACAGTAACATTCTGTCGTTTGGGAATTAAAGGAATGACAGATTTCCCGAAGGTTTGAATTTTTTTCCGAGAGCAATATTTTCTCTGTTAGATTCTAGATCTAGTCTATGCCTAGATCTAGCATAAATGTTATATAAAAACGCCCATTTTGTTGCCTGTGCGTGCACAGCGCACTTTAAACTGAACCAAAATTAAATTATAGAGAGACCGCTTGAAAACTACTAGAGATTTTAGATTATTGAACATTACGAAAGCATAAGATGTAGACACGGCCGCTTATCTACTAAATCACAACATTTTGTTGTGTATGAAAAAAAGTTTAGAGGATATCCGGTTGGCAGTTAGAGGAGCCGACAAATCGGCGGGTGAAAGGTGAGTCTCGTCTTTTAATCGAAATGTTCTTGTTTCTAGCTCGAAAATCAAAAATCGGAGAATGTCATACAACCCTTTATTCATTTTCACATATTTGTGAGCCCCATCCAAACCCCGATTCCCAGAGATTGAACGGAAATTCATTTTCTCCCGTTGCAGGGGTAGCCCCAATATTGACATTTCGTCAATCCTGATGAGCGTTTGTCCACTTTCTAAGGATGAATGGCCCAAAACCTGTGTGTATTATAAAATAGTTGTATGTAAATTACATCGTGCAAACAATATTTTAATAACTTACTGTCGATCTTTGAAGAAAATCAGTTCTTCCGGTCAGTTTGTGCGTTAGAGGATAGGTTGTGAGTAAGAGGATAGGTTGTGATTTAGAGGACAGAATACATTCATCGCATTTAATACCATTTGTCATTGTTTATATGCGAATTAAGCCAAACCGAAATACTCTATGTGATATGTCTATTTTCAAAGGGTGAGTGAAATGGGCATAACATATTTTTACGCCCAGTAAATTGATACACCAGGGACACAGACCTTTAACATCGTCTGATTGTCTGCCCGTCTGCATGTGATAATTTAAAATGAAAATTTAAGTTAAGAGGGCGTTTGTGCGTTCTCTTTTTAAAATTTCATACACCTGATATTCTTGTGTGCTACATCTTTTTCTTCGGAAAAGTCAAATATTTAGCCATTTTGGTAATGGGTGAAGTGTTTTCAAAAGTGTTTTCAAAATGACATAATTTTGGACTGCTTTATTTATAAAGAGTTACAGATGTGAGAAGTATATGTTTGAGGGCGTAAATATTGAGGGAATGGCTGATAATCAACAATTTCTTCTTTCTCTCGATGTTTTCCGAAACTATTTTACAAGGGAGTTTTAAAATATATCTTGTATGGGATAGGATTTTTGAAGAAATCTTTATGAAGGAAATCGACTTTCTCTTGTTCCGTTGCTTTTACATGATGTGTAAATGGGATTCTTTAACCCTTTCTCATACAAGGCATGGTATAACGTACTTACTAGAAAGGAATTGTAAAGTATCGACACAAAAGAAGAGAATACTGTTAATCAGCAATTTCTCCCGTTGTCTCAGTATTTTCTGTACTACTTCTCTTTATAAATCATCTTGGTATTAGTATCCATTTGTCGTCTGCAGCATTTTTCAAATTGGACCAACCTAAAATGTAGCTGTTTTGGAAAGATTTTTAAAACGTTGGTGGTGTGAGATATGCCTGTAACCAAACTTTGTAAGTTGTATTTGCAATGATTAAAATATTTACAATAGATTTGTTGTTCCAATGCAGGTATCAGATTTCAACACCTGTCCTCATGTTCCTGATGTGTCCAGATTCGGTGACAAACTCACTGTTTTGAAAACTCACTGTTTGAACTGGATACAAGTCGTGTCCCTAAATATATAAAGTAAGTACTGAAAAGTGTTCCAGACTAGTAGACAAACTTAGATCTGTCATCCAAGTATTTTAGTGACCCTTTATTTTGGAGTATTGAATGATGTTAAGAATTCTACACGCAAAATTGCAGATTCGACAGATTTTGTCTATATTTGTATGAAATTCAAATGGTCATAAATCTTTTTAATTAAGGGATGTATGGAGTGGAGAAACTTTAGGCTATTTTTATCTCTTATTCAATAAGCTGCAGGAACTTTACAATATTTTGGAAGTGAGGCATGCGTGGATATTTTTAACGATGACGTGGTTTGTACCTAGACAAACCATCGTTGAAGTTGACAAAAGTGATAAAGTACGGATATCACAAACTTCATCTTTAATGTATGTTACAACTTGCAAAATTTATTAATGTATCAGTTCGTAGGCCTATATGATTGATGACTTAATATTAAACATATTGAATCAATAAACAAGAAGATCTATGGATAAACAAGATTTACAGACCTGTATTTTGTACACGTATTTATAGCAAGGGGTCCAACGTACACAAGTTTTTGTGGTCAAAAAGATCAGCAGTGGACAAAGATGGCGGCTAAATGATTGAATTTTGTACGTTTCTTGGCTTTGATATAACATGTCACCTAGCCGAGGATGTGGAGACAGTATTCACGCTCCTAAGGAAATATGCCTTTACTTCTGACATGTCCTCAAACTCCATTGATGCTCGAAGTTATGCGAAGCTTTAAGCAGCAACAAAATCCGAAACTGATTGTGACCCGTATAAAATCGCCATTTGCATAAAATACGCGATGAAATGAGACTTACCCTCACTGTCTACACCATTTAAACAATAAGCCCAACAATTTGATCGCACTTTTAATGTATGCAACACCTCGCATTCACGAAAAAAACCTATGTAAGATGTCTAAGGTGGACTGTGGTCAACTGTACGAAAATAATGTCGCCACCATGTCAAACATTAATCCAACTATCTCCTGTAAAAATTTCGAATTGCGCAGCAAATTCAGAGGCGTAAGTTCGCGTAACGATGAATTTTGTTATATTGAAGTCCTAGGCGTATTATCAAGTCCATTTCACGCATTTTGGGACCCATACATCATTAAAATAACAATGTTCTAGAAAATACTGTGGAAATTGAAAATGAATAAGCAATACATGTGTTCATTTTCCAAAGTGTTTTCTATCCAGAGGGACCCGAAATGTAAAATTACATTCACTTGATATGGTCGTCTCGGGTAGTCTCTGGTCTACCAGGCGCAAAATCAGTCTTATCCTATTTTGTATGCTTTTGGTTAGGGCTTGAGATAAAAAATATCAAAATTCATGTACAAAGAATCGAAAAGGGTCAAAGAAAAAGAGAATGAGGTATGGGGGATAGCAGTCCCCATCATGATAAGCCAAAACAAAGCACAACATTTAATGTGCCCTGTATACCAGAGGTGCACTTCTGTAACGCTTTACACTTCATACAGCTAAGTAAAGACAGAGGCTGTTATTATCCAGATTGGTCTAAATTCAGGATGTTGCAGACGACAATTTCAGATGAATATATTTTTTTTACTTTTCTTTTTCTCCAAAATGATTATTGGTTTCCAAAGCATTTATGTTCTGGGAATTCAATTTGTGGTAATGGATTACATGGTATGTACATTCATGATGTGGAAAAGCATCTAGAAAAATGACTTATGAGTTGAAAGTTGTAAACAGCCTTTCATAAACTAAAGCTAGAGATGAATAGCTGGTGGGTTTAATTGGTTATTGTAATAAATTTGACACAAAGCATTGATGGGGCACATTGTTAGGTGCACCAGCTACAAAAGTAAAGCTGAAATATTGTTGAATGCAGCTGTAAACTCCATCAAAGCAGTGATCTACCAAAACTATCCAACTTTGGAAGGTATTGTTTCTATATTTCAGGGAATAAGACCTTTCAGGAAACAGTTGAATCAAAGAGAATGATGTGTTACAGATCAATCTCCACTTGGATGAGTACCTGAGGCTACACGCTAGAGGGAGAGACAAAACTTTTCATGTTTACTAACAAACTGAATGAATTTGAAGACTTTTTATCCAAAATTCAGTGAAAAGAGATAACCATTTTTTAAATGAAGTTTAGCTCATGATAAATGACCAGGCAGAGCATATTTAGCTATTAGCTAGGTATGCTCTGTCAGGTCATTCATCATTAGCTTTACCGGTGTATCAGTTTATTTTGGCTCCTGAGCAGCTATTTCAAGCAAGAAGAAGCCGAAAATTTGACCAAAACACGTTAAACTTTGATTTTCTTTACATTTAACAGAAGGTGTAAGATTTGTAGACATTGTTTGAATTTTGGGGGACTCTGGAACAAAATTTTAGGTGGAGGCTTAGATAACCAGGGTGGGGGCCATGATACCCCGAGGCCAAGATAAACTGTTACAACGGTTCTTATCATGTTAAAGATTTACATGTTTTAGATTAATTGTCATGCATTGATAGACTTTATTGTGGGTTAATTTAGTTTAAACTTTGAACTTTTTTGCCAGAGTTTTAAAGCAGGATCAATAAATTGTCCCTGGACAAGCATCTAATTCCTCCGTGTTCCCAAAAGCTTACCTTATTAAAGAGAGAGTTTCAAATAGACTTGTTTGTTAAAATGGGAGAGTCTTAAGGATTTTTTTTTGCAAAGTTTTAGATATCTAGCCTTAGATTACCAAGTGAATTATTAATGTACTTTAGTTTTGGCAATTCCCAAGCGATATGAAATTGGAATTTGTTTTGTGTAATTAAAGAAAATAGCAGTGGTTGAAGAATCTTGAGTTTGCTTTTTTGATTTATATTTTTTTTATTTTCACCTCATTTTAATCCTTTCCCAAACATCTAAATTTTGGACTGGCCCAATTTGAAATCAGCTGTTTCTTAATGAAGATAGCATTTGTGCAGAGAGCTTAGAAAATATTGAGGCAAAAGGAGAAATTATAGTATTCCTTCTTTTGCATCAATGATTTCACAAGGTTAATCTATCAGGGACATAAAAAATTAGTTGAAAATAAATGGAAAAATGAATTATTTGTTCATTCAATATCCTATCACCTATAAGCCCAGTTGTCCTGCCATGCAATACACTTGTGGAAAAGGATGAAATTGTTAATATAGTTACCAGCATCCTTTTCCAGTTGATGCTTTCAAAGGCTTGGTCCTGAATTATCCAATTGGTCATTGATTCATTATTTGCTAGTAGCCTGGTAGTCTGAAATTGTCAGATGACATTTTAATCTGCATTTGACAGATTTATCCCGTGAGTGTCTGGAACATCTTTTTAAAATTTTGAAGAGAAAAGATTCATTGATACACCTTGATATTTCCTTTTCCATCAATGATTTTACCATAGCGAATGAAGAAGTTTTCACAGATTTTGGCCATCTACATGTTTTCTCAATATGTACTAACAGAACTTCCAATCAAAGCCATCAACTGTTCTCTCATTTTAATTATTCAGATCCATTGGCGAGAGAAAGACTTCTGTCAAGTCAGGGTCTGATCCAGGATTTTTCCTGGGGGCAGGGGGGGGGGGGGGGTTGGGGGCGAGCGACCCAACGCACCCATCCCCCACTAGAGTCGCCTTTGCGAATGGCAGAAAGGATACTGGTCGAGCCAGGGGTCTGGTGCCTTTTTCTCAAACAATCCTTGGTCATGATGTATAGATCTATGAGATGATGCTTTTGAAAACATTAAGGGAAGCGGAATAAAAATGCTGACGATAAGCATTCACCCCCTTATCCCTTTTTATTTTTCTACCATATGAAATGCACATTCAACATTATCGATGGCTCAGTGTGAAACAGTTCTACAGCCTATATGTTTATAGGCAGTTACAACTGTTTCGTGCTGAGCCAACGATTTCACATTGGAAGTCAGATTTACATTGTAGTCGGCAACCATTTTCTATTTTAACCAGTCTAGCGGACAAAGATCACTCCATCAGTTTACCATATAGTGGCATTTTGAAATTGATGCCCAACAAGATAGAGGGGTTTTTTTTATATAACATTGTGGAAAATCAAGAAATTGCATACATATGACAAGCAAGCAATCTTTTCATTTTCCACAATATTTTAAGCAAGAAAGACCAAAAATCGTAAAATCTTTTTCACTTAAAATTATTGTCTGCAACATCTTTGAATTGGGACCAATATCAAATTTTGTTGTCTTTGGAAGGGTTATACAGTCCCACATTGTACAAATTTGTCTGGATTTTATTCTGTAACGAGCATCACCAAATAGCATCAGAAGGCAAAATGTTAATCAATCCTTTCCCCAACAAGACCTGATTTTGAAGTCCTTAATAGAAAAGGCTTGAGAAACATTGAGGTAAAAGAAGAAAATTCTGATAACCATCATTTTCTCCCAGCATTTTCTATTTTTGTCTCAATGTTTTCTGAGCTATATCACATGCAAGTTCTACCTTAATCAACATATGTTTTTGGTCTCTGAAACAACTTAAAAATTGGACAACCCTAAAATTTTGCGGTTTTGGAAAGCGTTTATTTAACATAAACTTCTTTAAAAGCTGTAGGTCTGGTCATTAGCATTGCCAGACTGGGAAACACCATCCATGAAAAAATCTTGAAGCTTGACTGTGGTTTTCATCATCTAGCTTGTATCAAACTTCATAAATCAATAGCATCCATCTTTACAGTGTGTTTACTGAGTTCAAACATGCATAAAAATGTTCATTTGTGACCTCAGGTAATATTTCTTGTATGCCGTCTCAGTGAATTCAGACAGTTATGCCAGTTATTTCTTGGAATTCATCAGGTCCGGGATACTGATCTATCTGCTACGGTCAAGTGTCTGCCGTGGAAGATTAACATCACCTGAAAAATATAAACAAGTTTTATTCAAACAACGGCAGTATAATGATGGCAATGATTAATATAACCATTACCCAAACAATGAATGATACATACAACCAAGTGTTGAACAATTAGAAAATATTGACGAAAAGGAAGAAAATTTTTTATACCGTCTTATTCCTTTTCCTTGATATTTTTACATCTTATCAAAGGGAATTGTTAAGTCACGCAGTGGCAGTAGATCCAGTCACATTCTTACTGAAGCCTGACTGACTCCTACTAAACATAGATCTAGACTATATAAATGATTTATAAATATTCTTAACATCACTTCATTCTCAAAGAGAATTCATGGTTCTAAAAACAACGTTCTTTAATACTTTTCAGCAGCGTTCCCATTGATTCTTAAATCTGGGGGTACAAATGCTTATTTTACAGGATGCTTGCACGGGGTCCCCTCTTTAAGAGACAAAGTAGGCTGTCTACAAAAACGAGGGGTACAAGATTAATTTTGAGGGTAAAATAAAACCATTTGTGAGATTTGGGTATCCTGTTTCAGGTATGTGAAAGGATTTCAAAACAAAACCTTTGGGAAGCACAATTCGAAAGTTGACAAGGGATCGTTAGATTTGACATGGTGGCGACATTATTTTCGTACAGTTGACCACAGTCCACCTTAGACAGCTTACATAGGGGGTTTTTCGTGAATGCGAGGTGTTGCATACATTATATATGCGATCAAATTGTTGGGCTTTTTGTTTAAATGGTGCAGACATCGAGGGTTGGTCTCATTTCATCGCATTTTTAATGCAAATATCGATTTTATACGGGTCACAATCAGTTTCGGATTTTGTTGCCGCCTCAAGCTTCGCATAACTTCGAGCATCAATGGAGTTTGAGGACATATCAGAAGTAAGGGCCATTTTCCTCAGGAGTGTGAATACTGTCTCTACATCCTCGGCTAGGTGACATGTTATATCAAAGCCAAGAAACGTACTTACTTTCACTTTTTGTCCCCAAAATCAACCAAAATTCAATCATTTAGCCGCCATCTTTGTCCACTGCCGATCCTTTTGACCACAAAAACTTGTGTACGTTGGACCCCTTGTATAGTCTCCGGTTTTTCCACTTCTTACGCAGTTTATTTTAAAGAGGCTACTTTAGAGCATTAAAAATTTTTGGAATATTGCACAGTATTTACTTTGAATAGTATAAAAGTTCACATGAAGATGCACAGAGTACAGACAGACAGAAAGAAACACAAAGGATAGTGAATGTTTATATCAAACATTGTTACAAATCTATTATGCATAAGAACTTTACATTCAATTAGATGAGATAATGTAATATGATATATATAACTGGTGTGTAAAAAGGGTTTTTCTATATCATTTCACAATGAACTCGTACTCTGTCAAATAAAAATGACAAAGTGATTCTTAAGTGAAATAAGGGTTAAATCTTTGGAGTCTAGTAATGAGAGTATTTTGGTTTGGCTTAATTTGCATATAAACATTGGCAAATGGCATTAAATGCAATGAATGTATTCTGTCTTCTAAATCACAACCTATCCTCTTACTCACAACCGATCCTCTAACGCACAAACTGACCGGAAGAACTGATTTTCTTCAAAGATCGACAGTAAGTTAATAAAATATTGTTTGCACGATGTAATTTACATACAACTATTTTATGATACACACAGGTTTTGGGCCATTCATCCTCAGAAAGTGGACAAACGCTCATCAGGATTGACGAAATGTCAATATTGGGGCTACCCTTGCAACGGGAGAAAATGAATTTCCGTTCAATCTCTGGGAATCGGGGTTTGAATGGGGCTCACAAATATGTGAAAATGAATAAAGGGTTGTATGACATTCTCCGATTTTTGATTTTCGAGCTAGAAACAAGAACATTTCGATTAAAAGACGAGACTCACCTTTCACCCGCCGATTTGTCGGCTCCTCTAACTGCCAACCGGATATCCTCTAAACTTTTTTTCATACACAACAAAATGTTGTGATTTAGTAGATAAGTTGCCGTGGTAGAGCTCTAAGATATATTCCGGGTCTTCTCTGAAAATTCGCTCAAATACCCAGGCCCGTAGCCATAGGAAGCGATTTCAGATTGGGTTTAGTCCGGCAGATATCCACTTAGACCTTGCAGTGGAGTATAAAGTTTTTTTCTTTGCTGATTCCTGATGTAGACATCCTACTGTTAAAGATTCCGACGGGTGCCATCGTGTCACCCTTTAGCATTTTGAGAAATTCAAGATGGCCGCCAAGATGGCGGAAATTACCTAAATAATCAATGTAAGGCTTATAAATTCCTATTAAAACTGATATTTTTTTAGGTAAAATATCTTTAATACACTTACTGATGCTCTTAGAATGTAGAACAATAATGATAGTCATATTTCTACCATTTCAGTTGACACGTTTGTGTAACTTACGTTACATTTTTTTTTGGGATAATTGCTTCATTTATTCACTTATCCACTATTATTTGGAAATATGTCATTCAAACACAACGGTAAATGACTTTTTTATCACTATCTTTTCAAAACGCTTTTTTCAAGAGAAAAACAAAGGTTTCATACATGTATAAGGTAATTTACGTTACCTTAATATTAGCACAATACCTTCGTTTATTCACTTATCCAACATTTTGTGGCCATAAATCATTTAAACACTTATACATTATTATTTGGAAATATGTCATTCAAACACAACACAATAGCAAATAGTCTTTTTATCAATTCATTCACTTGAATCTTTCGGTGAGAGCACAACAAGAGTTATATAAATGTATTATGTAGTTTACGTTAGCACATTAGCTTCACTTATTCACTTAACTTCTATTAGTTGATCATATGTCATTAAAACACAACGGTACATGGCCTGATTATCAATTTATTCACTCGAAAACTTTTTGTAAGAGCAAAACACAAGGTTGTATAAATGAATTATGTAGCTTTCGTTACCTTGATATTCGCATAATAGCTTTATTTATTCACTTACCCTCTATTATTTGATCATACGTTATTAAAACACAACGGTGCATGGTCTGGTTATCAATTTATTCACTCGAAAACTTTTTGTAAGAGCAAAACACAAGGTTGTATAAACGTATTATGTAGTTTACATTACCTTAATATTAGCATATTAGCTTCATTTATTCCCTTATCTACTAATATTTAGCCATAAATTATTAAAAACAACAGTAAATAATTTGAATACCAACTTTTTTACTCGAGGCTTTAGGTAATAGCAAAACAACAGTTGTATGTATCATGTAATTTACGTTACCTTGTTACCTTCATTTCGTGTACTGTTACATATTTATAAATTATGTCATAAATTGAACAGAATATCCCAACAGCTGGTTGTAGTAGGATAAAATAGAGTCTAAAGTTATTTAAACAAGACACACATATAACCTCTCACGTTCTAGACACAAAAGAATAGTGAATTAAATGTATCCAAGTTGGTCACTATGACTTGCATTGGCACATGAAAATCCCTTGACTAGCATAAAAAGTAGTGCATATTGACATAGTTTTGGTGCAAACTTTGCCTGAGTCATAGCTCATCCACCTACTATATTCTGTGTCCCTAGGTCAAACAGAAAGAGATATGGAATGGACATACTTTTCAAATTTAGTGTGCAGAAGGGAATTTCGAACTAAGCAAATTAGGCTCAAGAGTGAATAGTAGGTCACGTTGACATCGTTTTGGTACATGACGCTTCAGTTGATCATGATGCGTCTTACATTAAATTTGGTGTTTCTGGGTAAAAAGGTGCAGGAGATATGGAGCGGGACAGAAACGGATGCGGGCTGTCTGCTGGCCTGACAAAGAGTATACGATAATACCCCACCATCTTTTCTTAATGACGTATAGAAACTTTACAATGTGAATTACGCAAGATTAGATATCATTAACAAATAGCTGATCAAAATGATGTGTATAATATGTATAATAGGTGCTTCTCTACATTTTCCCATTAGTCCCGGGTTCGATTGCGGCAATTATCCTTTCAGACAAAAGTGTCTCCCGCCAATGTTTTAATATCGTTAACCTATGTGGGCAAGCAGCTGGAGGCTCGGTTAGGATGATGTGATAGTACTGGTATGAGAAACGACAGGGCTCCATGGTTAGGTGCTCCTATCGTCGCGATATGACAATAACAGTTGAACCCCAATAAACAAAACAAAACCTACCTAAAAGAAGATGATACCTCCGTTACCAAAGACTTGTATAATACCCGTGGTATATTGCTAAGGGGTCAAAACGTGCATGTTCTATGCAAACCAAAATATTACATTGTGTTTTGATAGTTCTGTTTTATATGATTTCATTGTTACATAGCACTCCTCCTCGGCATTTGCAAAGCAATGTTCACCTTTCTAACCATAGCAAGACTACATCTTGTTGAAGAACATGGTCCATCGCCTCCTCACTGCCATTTTGTCATTTTCGAGATATCGTTATTTCCAGGAGCTAGAGGTACACACTCGTTTGGGACAGCCCGTTGTACTAGCACTTGATCTCTTAATCCCACGTCCGGGATTCTTGTGCAAGAGTGTGTTTCCAATTGTGTGCTTGATTCCTTTCATCATTCTATTAAAATGCTTGTGTTTTGAGGGAATTGTACGAGCTTTTGACATGCTACCCTCTAATTACTGCATGCAACGTGACAATACAGCTTAAGTACTAGTATCCCTGATTGACCTCGAGGTTGAAGCTTTAGCTCTTCAAAGTGACAAAGTGTCAGTGTGGAAAAGATGGACCCAGTTTTTCTACTAAATGTAGTTATGCTAGTGCTAGAATGGGACGTTATAAAGCACAATGAAGACTCTAAGAAAGCAGAAATACACTATATGACAAGCAAAAGTTTTACCTCTAAGCAATGTACTGCGGGTTAAACGTATAAGACTTTATCGGCGGGTGTACGGCTGCCGGGTCAGTCCGTTTCTGTTCCGCTCCATATCTCTTGCATAATTTGACCTACAGATACAAATTGTGTTGTATGTCCCGTATCAAAAGTATAGTTCGGTGTCACCTACTTTTCACGATTGGGTCCTCTTAGTTAGAAATTTTCTGCCGCTCCATAGCTAATGTACTGTTTAACATAAGGGACATCAAATTTGTTATGTGTATGTTTCATGATCCAAAGCTTTGTCGTGTACCATTGTACTAAAACTAGGTCACTGTGACCTACTTTTTACGATTGTGTGCAATTAATTCACTACTCTGCTCTGTATAAAACATGATGTTTGTGTGTACATCAGTGGCTATATGTGTGTCTTGTTTTTATACTTTAACTATATTTCACCCTACTTACATTAATCAGCCAAGTTGCATTCAGTTCTATTTAAATTACTCTTATTATTGCTACAAGTACATGGAACAGTAAGGAAATTAAGGTAACGTAAACTGCATACTACATTTGTACAGCCTGCAGTTTTGATCTTGACGGAAGTTCTAGTAAAGTTGATAAGCAAATTATTCTCTGCATTGTTTAAATGATTTATGGCCACATGAAAGTGGAAAAGTGAATAAACGAAGGTATTGTGCTATACTAAGGTAACGTAAATTACATAATGCATGTATTTGTTTTTTCTTGAAAAAGGCGTCTAGTAAAGATATTGATACACAAACCATTTGTCGTTGTGTTTGAATGGCCAAATTATAGTATTTTAGTGAATAAATGAAGCAATTACCCAAGAATGTAACGTAAGTTACACAAACGTGTCAACTGAAATGGTAGAAATATGTCTTATCATTATTGTTCTACATTCTAAGAGCACAAGTAAGTGTATTAAAGATATTTTACCTAAAAAATATCCGTTTTCATAGGAATTTATAAGCCTTACATTGAATATTTAGGTAATTTCCGCCATCTTGGCGGCCATCTTGAATTTCTCAAAATGCTAAAGGGTGACACGATGGCACCCGTCGGAATCTTTAACAGTAGGATGTCTACATTAGGAATCAGCAAAGAAAAAAACCTTATACTCCACTGCTAGGTTCAGCTAAAAAACGGAGAATATCTGCCGGACTAGTTGTGCCTAAAGCCCAAGTATCTGAATATTGGGGGGGGGGGGGGGGGGGGGGGTAACGTGGAATAATGCTACATTTTCAGTGTAAAATAAGGAAAGTTCGGCATATTTGGCCAACTTTGGGGGGTAGGTGGGGGGGGGGGTACTTTCCACATCGTCTGCATTTTCTTTCATTTTGGAAAAGGCCAAGATTTTGTCGTCTGGTAATGGGCTCAACTCTATTTGAGCATCGGTCATATAGCGTGGAAAGGCTAGCCTAAGAATTAATGAGAAAATGTATTTCCCCCATTGTTTTCCAAGGCTTTCTAGTCAAAACCTAGAAATATGTATCTTGTGTGGGAAAGGATTTATAAATCGGAAAAAATCTCGGGTGGTTTCGGCGATGCCATAAAAGGGTATTCACGGTTACGGAAACTACCGAGTAATGTTCCGAATGAAACAAAATGTCACGGAAATATTCCGAATGTTACCGAAGATAACCAGTCGTTAAATTCCGTCTGCATTTTCCAGGAACGCCAGACCTAGTTTCGTTTTCGAAAAAAGGACAAACAAGATAACGTTGGGTTTATAAAAATCAGATCTGTCACATTTGCACTCTATCGAGACACTGAACTAGACATGCAGACATCTAGATCTAGTTAGCCTAGACGTTCGTGGATTCACTAAAGCAGGAAGCTGTCAAGCTGCAGAACTTAGTGATCTTGTGAAAAGGCTTACCACTACCAGACGTGCATGAAGACGTGTAAACAAGAAAACAGGACAGGTAGATCTATCTTATGTTTCTTTTTTTTCTATAACAGCTGTTTAAAACGACACTGGTCGAACTTGGAAGCAGTTCGTTGCATTGAAACATGAATGCAACTGAAAACCGAACCACAGGTAGCCAACACGGACTGGCCGTGGGTAAGTGTATAGCTGCGATATATCGTAGCCACAAACTTGATGGGTATTAGATCTAGTTTGTGAAACCAAGATCAAAATTCAAAAAGGTTTCGGTAACGTTATTGCAACTAGGTTAGTGTACAGTAGTATGGGCTAAGAGTAAACCACAATGAGTTAAAACAAGCATTTTAGAAAGATTAGAAATAGATCTAATAGACTGATAAACTCAAGACAATTATCTGTCTATTATCCCATATCATTTAAAATTGTTTGTAAACTCGTCTTTTGTTAAATTTACCCTTACTAGACACTTTTTAGCTCCACTGGCTGTCAGGCCAGCGGGCTATTGTCATGGCGGTGAGTGTCGTGCGTCTGTCCATGTGTCCGTGCGTCCGTCCGTAAACTTTTTCTTTAAAAATCTTCTCAGAAACTGCTGGATGGATTTCAATCAAACTTCACAGGAATGATCCTTGGGTTACCCTCTCTCAGATTCCTTCAAAGAATTTGGATTGAATTAGAATAACCTGAGTTATCTGCCCTTGAATGTCAAAAATAGCTGGTTTTGGCTTTATTTTTACTTTAAAATCTACAAATATTGAACAATCAAGACAAAACTGGTACAGAATGTTTGTGACTATAAGATCTTACCTTGGTATAATTTTCAGCTTGATCTTAATTTTATATCACAGGGCTTTTTCTCCTTCTTTAGTAGAGGCCGATCTTCGGTGACTTCACAATCAGAAAAAGCCTAGTTTTTTCACAACTGTGGCAAGAAAATTTCACAAAAATCAGTAATAAAATTCCCAATCAAAAGTCTGAACTGATCGTCATAATGTCGATTTACAGACCCAGGTCTCGAAGTCAGCGATTTGTAAACTTCAGCGGCCGTTGCGAATTGAAAGTAGAAGTTGTTTACATTTTCATGTCAAGTCCCGGCAAAAACGAGAGGTCGCGAGATAGATTGGTTCCCGATTCGAATCCCACTGCATTGTTATACATCGTTATATGACGGGTACTAGTCTAGTCGCGTTTGATTGGAATTTTGCGGATTAATTAATCGAACACTAACCCTGTTTTTCACATTGTTACGACATTTTGCGAATTTATTTTTTCAGACGTGAGTTAAGTTTAAATTCGTTTTACTTTATCACATGATATACCAGAAATGTTAAAGGTGAAAACGATTGGAAATCAAGAATGTTGTAATAGCGCAATTACAAAGAACATTATTCTCTTCGTATATTGATGCATCATATGCAAATAATAATAAGACACCGCGTAAACAAAACAAAAAAAGCGAGGGGAAAACATGACGTCTAGAAATGGGAAATATTGCGCGAAATCAATTCAAAAAGCTGCAACTGACAAATCACAAAAGTTTGTTAGCTTTTGTAAAAATGCCACACTATCTTCTTGATAATTCTAATTAGAACGATGACGAGGCTGAAATTGATAACTGCGCCCAACCTGGGACTTAGGCCCCAGATGACAGTGTTGAACCCATCCCACCCCCAATTTAACAGTCATGTCACTAATCCGATAGTGACAACTTCCACCAATGAAGCACAGAGAGAGAGCATTTTCTTTTCTTTGTACAATGCTTTCTACCATTTAACCCTTTCCCAAACAACAAAATTTATGGATGCTAAGTATCATATGACTAAATACATATGTCTTATAATAAAATTATAGGATCTATAAACTGAAAAGGTAAAATTTTGTGAAATATTACAGTAGATATACTCTGAGAAAATAGATCTACAGAGCAAAAAGAGCACATGTTGGTATCAGGCTACAGTTTCTTAATTTACAAATGTTTCCCCAGGCTTTTCTTATTAATGACCAGGTATTGTTTGAGAAAGAAATATTAACACAGGAAGTTATTTAGATTTAACATAAGGATTAATTCGTCATCTACAGCCAACTGCTTGGTGTTTACCTGTCAAATCAATCTGAAATTAAGCAGTGTTGAATCTAGAGTGCGCCATTGCGCCATGGGCCGGCAAAATCCGCAAATGACGCAATGAAAACACAAGCTCGGGCCCGACGGGCGCACTCGCTTCTCGATCATAAAAAAGTCCATTCCGGTATTATAAAGCCTGTATGGTCGTCCTAACTTCAAATCTAAAATTCACTTTCGCCTTGAAAATAATTCATATGAGATTTCTAATTTAACTTTTCCGATTATTTAGAGGTTCCCTGTTTGGTTTGTTTACATTTTTCCAATATCCGCTAACGCGCATGGGTAAGGAAGAGATCGATGAGAAATTTGCATAAATGGGCAGAACTTAGTATCACCTGACGGCTTGAGTAGGTTACCGGGCGATTTAATCAGAGAGGAAAACTCCGAAACCTACGATTGTACTGAAAACGATCGAATACGCTTCAAATTCAGTTATTTTCTGAAAGTTAAACCAATTTCCTACAAAAACGGAATACATTCCTTCGTGTGAAATGCCTTCATTTGTCATTTTTCTGACCCTATTTGACTTGCTTCAAAATAGACGCTTCCGCGCACCTGCCCGAGTAATTGATCAATTAACTTCATTGAGAGCACCCCTCTAGGAGTAAGGTAATTTACTCATGATCTTTGAAACGCTTTTTTGAGTTTATGTTTACTTAGAATCAAGCGTTTACTGGACTCGATTGTTGTTAATTTTGGTTCTACTTTCGTTTTTAAGAAAACTATCGTAAACAGTTGATATTCGAAAGAACTATCGTGATATTTATCGACTTTTAAAACTTCTATCGACCTATCGCTATCGTAAGGTAAAATATTGCGAAACTGCCATTGTTGTTTGTTTGTGCGTATTTTCCCCCGCTTATCGAGGCACCACTAGCTGAACTAGTGTATGGTAACTTATCTACATGTAACTAGTGCTCTATATACAGTGAATAACTTTGAACATAAACAAACTTTTTTAACTCGAAACATTTTAACAAGTGGAAGAGAAGAGGCAGTAAGTTTTACCTCACTGCTACCCACTTCAAACAGCTGGGTAGACTGAGGCTGACAATTAAGTGTCTTGCCCAAAGACACACCTTCCCCGAGCGGGGCTCGAACTCGTAACCACCGGGCTACAAGTCGAGGGCGCTATCCACTGCGCCACCGAGGCACCGAGGCGTTGACATATCGTTACACATTTTTAAATTTGAATATTACAAAGTCAAAACAATGTTTTTTGGCTTACTAATGCAAGAAAACAATGTACATTCATGTGTACAAACCAATTAAAAAAGCGCATGCGTCGGGACAGTAAACACACTCCGTTTTAGCTCTTCACAAATTGACGATTTTTTCATCACAAAAGAACTTTTTGCACAATATTTCTATCTCTTGTGGTGGGTAACTATCCAACTAACAAATTCTGCCCTCATTTTAAACTTCTTACAGGTTGTATATCCAAAATAGAGTGGAATAAACTAAATACAGATTCCCACCTGATATCCGCCATTTTTAGATGGCCACTTCCTGTTTACAAAATGAAACTAGATATTACCTTATCTTTCCTGTATGGAATATTATTAGTTTATCATGTATTCTTACATCATGAAGCTAGTGAAAAAGGTATTGACCAAACTCCCTCATATAGAAACATCATGCTACGTGCATTTTATAAATCATGCAGGCTAGGCAGCCTCAAAATAAGGCAAATTCGTGTACCACAGACAGGTAGACTAAGCTCAAATGGAAGAGCACCAAATATTATACTACATTGTCTTTTGATCACCCAAGCATCAGACATTGAACTGAACCCAGGCCCCAATTCTCTTTCGGCCTCAAACTACCCATGTGGATCATGCGGAATAGAAGTCACTTGGAATCAAAAAGGCATTCTTTGTGACTCATGCAATGTATGGTTTCACGCAGATTGCCAGAATATTGGAAATTCAACGTACAACCAACTCTCCGACTCAAGGTATGTCTGGTACTGTACCCATTGTGGGGAGATAAATTACTCCTCATCATTATTTGAATCACTAGATTCGCTGAGTGGAACGAATATGTTTTCAGTTTTAGATACGGATACATTTACATCCACACCAAACAGAAGCCATAGAAACCATCTGTCTCAATCTTCTATTATAAGTAATAGCAGTCCACACTTCCCTCCAGTAGCCACATCTACTCCTGCCTCTAAGTGCCAAACAAAAAAGAAGGCTAACACAAAACCAAAACTGAAAGCCAGTGAAAGGCTTAGTATCCTCAACATAAACTGCCGCTCTATTAAAAATAAGATACCCGAAATCCATCATGTCATATCACAAGTCAAACCTGACATAATTTGCTTAACTGAAACTTGGTTAAAACCGGAAGTTAACTCTGCTGAGATCTTTCCTGAAAACCTGCACTACAACATATATAGAGACGATAGAACTGAAGGTCAAGGTGGAGGGACACTCATTGCTGTAACAAAATCCCTCGTAAGTCATGAACAACCAGACCTGAAAACAAAATGCAATTCAGTCTGGGTCAAAATATCCCTGAAAGGAGTAAAGGACATATACATTTCATGTTTCTACAGGCCTCATGAGAAAGATGAGAATTCCCTTAATGAATTGTGGGCATCTGTCAACAAGATCCCACAAAACAGTACGATCTGGGTAATCGGGGACTTCAACTTACCGCAAATGAACTGGGTAAACGAATGTCCAAATGATGGATGCAAATTTCAAAACCTATATTTAACCTTTATTGAGAACATGGTCAACCTTAACTTGAACCAAGTAGTAAACATCCCAACAAGGGGAGAAAATATCTTGGACATATTTCTCACAAACATGCCTTCGCAATGACTCTCAACAAACACCCTACCCCCCCTTGGCAACTCGGATCACGATATAGTGCACCATGAAATCAATATAAACAGAGGTCGCCCATTACAAACGCAAAGACAAATTAAACAATATGGGAAAGCAAATTGGTCACAACTTAAGCATGATTTGAAAGAATTTTTCCTGAAAGTATTTAGCACACAGAACTACACAGATCCTAATAAAGCCTGGATAGACTTCAAGGAGGAATTGCACCGCCTTGCTGCCTTACACATCCCAACTAAATTATGCAAAGCTAGAAGGGACCTACCTTGGATAAACAAAACATTAATCCGAAGCATCAGAAAAAGAGACAAGCTATTCCTACGTGCCAAAAGGTCAAAATCAGTTGACATCCACAAACAATATAAAGAGTTAAAACAAAAAGTGCAAAGAGACATCAGAAAATCATATTGGAATTACCTGGAATCTGTTATCTTCACGAATGATGCCAATGGGGGTAAAAACAAAAAATTCTACAGTTACATAAAAAGCAACAAAACTGAGAGTAGTGGAGTTGCCCCTCTAAAAAACAATGGCCAGACATATATAGACCCCGTATCTAAGGCAAACATTCTGAATACTCAGTTTGAATCTGTGTTTTCTCGCCCGAAGCCTTTGAGTCTCGCCCAATCATGTAAACAAAGTCTTGCGCCAAACAACCTCCCTATAATGCCCAAAGTTAATATAAGTGAAAATGGTATAAACAAATTACTTCAAGGTCTCAATCCGAATAAAGCTTCAGGCCCAGATGAGATATCCCCCAGATTATTGAAAGAATTGCACAATGAGGTAAGCCCAATCCTTACAGTCATCTTCCAGCTATCATTAAATACAGGTATCGTCCCAGATGACTGGAGACACGCCACCATAGCCCCGGTATATAAAAAAGGACCCAAAAACAAACCGAGCAACTACAGGCCTATCTCCTTAACTTGCATTGCCTCCAAGCTCATGGAGCACATCCTGGTCTCGAACATAATGTCCCATCTTGATGAACACAGGTTACTTAGTGAATTCCAACATGGGTTTAGGTCCAAACACAGCTGCGAATCCCAACTAGTAAGCTTCTCCCAGGAAGTCCATGACAACCTAGAGCAAGGCCAGCAAACAGATATTATAGTCATGGACTTCAGCAAAGCATTTGACAAGGTTGACCATCATAAACTTGTCCTAAAACTAAAAAGACTTGGAATAAACGAAGAAGTGTCAACATGGATAAGGTCATTCCTCAGGTCAAGATCCCAACAAGTAGTAGTAGAAGGTCACAAATCAGACACTCTCCCCGTGCTCTCCGGAGTTCCGCAAGGATCAGTTCTTGGCCCATGTCTCTTTCTTTGCTATATAAATGACTTGCCAGATAGCGTCAAGGGTAAAGTCAGACTATTTGCTGATGACACAATAGTCTACCTCACTATCAAATCCCAAGATGATGCCCTCAAACTCCAAAATGATCTTACTTCTCTTGAATCTTGGGAAAATGACTGGGCAATGGAATTCAACCCAGACAAATGTGAAATACTAAGAATAACAAGAAAGAGACACCCTACTATCTACCAATACACCCTACATGGTACCCCTCTCCAATCCACAGATGCTGCAAAATACTTAGGTGTTACTATTAGTCATGACCTCTCTTGGAAAAAACACATAAACAACATCACAGCAAAAGCAAACAATTCCTTACGGTTCATCAAGAGAAACATCAAAACTCGTAACAAATCCATCAAAGAGACCGCTTACAAAACTTATGTCCGACCTCAGTTAGAATACTGCGCCACAGTTTGGCATCCGTGGCAGAAATCCCTAACCCATCAAGTTGAACAAGTCCAACGGTCAGCCGCAAGGTATATTTATAATGATTACTCCTTTACTAGCAGTGTATCGAAAATGATTGGGGAGCTCAATTGGCAATCCTTGGAGCAAAGACGTAATATAAGTTCTCTCATCTTCTTTTTCAAAATCCAACATCAACTTGTCTGTGTGGATCACCATCACATTGCCTACACCCGGAATCTTAACTGTCTAATACCCTTCTCAAGAACACAATACCATGCAAATTCTTATTTCCCAAGAACTATTCGGCTGTGGAACGGTCTCCCTTATGAAATTCAGGCAAGCCCCAGTGTAGCAGCGTTCACTGAGAGGCTTAGCCAGGTCAAAATGTAATGTAAATGAGTGTGTTTTTATCCTTTTTTAATTTCCCCCTATTTTATCCTGTAAGATACTATTGTAATACCTAACAAGTTTTACTTTTCTTTAACCTCACTATCTCTTTTATCTTTAACTAACAGCTGTCCCAGACAACGCGCCTGCTAATAGTAATCAAAGATGATTGATAGCAGTATAAAGTAGAAGTAGAAGTTAAAGGTAAGTATCATAATTTTACTTCTTTTTCTATGTTTGTCCCCCATTTTCCCCAAATGTCCCCCTGTTTTGATGGCTGTGGGCCCAACGGGCCCCCTCTCGGGCAAAGCTAGATTCAACACTGATTAAGTATTAGATAGATAAACCTATTTAAGTATATTTTTCACAATTTTGCCAAATTTAACGCGAAATTTCACAAAACGACAGGCTAGGGCCTCTTCACAATTTCTGGAAAAAAGCCCTGTATCATGAGTTATGTGCCCTTGAAATTGATGAAATTGCCATTTTCGGTTCTATTTTGACTTTGTTCTCACTCTAGCAACTACATACATTGACTAATCAAGACAAAACTTGTACAGAATGTTGGTGACTATGATATCTTACCTTGGTATAGTTTTCAGCTTATTCTGAATTTTACATCATGAGTTATGTGCCCTTGAAATCGACAAAAATGCCATTTTCGGTTCTATTTTTACTTTGTTTTCACTCAAACAACTACAAATATTGACTAATCAAGACAAAACTTGTACAGAGTGTTGGTTATCATAAGATCACCTGATCTTGACTTGATATAATTTTCAGCTTGATCTGAATTTTATATCATGAGTTATTTGCCCTTGAAATTGACAAAATTGCCATTTTCGGCTCTATTTTGACTTTGTTTTCTCTCTAGCAACTACAAATAATATATTGACCAATAAAGACAAAACTAAGACAGAATGATGGTGACTATAAGATTATGCAGAATATTGGATACTATAAGATCTTGCCTTGGTATAATTTTCAGCTTGATCTGAATTTTATAACATTCATGAGTTATAAATGTGCCCTTGAAATTGACAAAACTGCCATTTTCGGCTTTATAATTATTCTCTTTGACAACCATTAGTATAAACTAATCAATACAGAACTTTCACAGAATCTTACTGACCAAACGATCCTATTTGCTTGTAATTTTCAGCTTGGTCATGCATTTGCTTGTTTGTGCAGCCTGAACCTTTGAAATTGTATTCAACAAGACAAACAGTCAGGCCTGTGGATAATCCGAGTCTTCTCTGATGTAAATACGCTCTTTGATATTTTGATTTTGCGCTATTTACATCAGAGAGCGTTGCTCTTTGAAAAAATCAAGAAGTTCGCAACAAATTGTTGCGCATCGTTCACCGTCCGATCTTAAACGCTATCGTTAAAACCCCTGATGATATCGATAAATGAACCATTTATTGTCGAGCCCGCTTGCGGTGAGCTCGACATAGTTGTCACAATGGCGGTTCGGTGTATGTGCGTTAGTGCGTGCGTGCGTTAGTGTGTGCGTGCGTTAGTGCGTGCGTTATTGCGTGCGTCCGTCCGGATACCATTTATTGTCGAGCCCGCTTGCGGTGAGCTCGACATAGTTGTCACAATGGCGGTTCGGTGTATGTGCGTTAGTGCGTTAGTGCGTGCGTGCGTTAGTGCGTGCGTGCGTTAGTGCGTGCGTGCGTTAGTGCGTGCGTCCGTCCGGATGGAGCTTGTCCGGGCCATAACTTCACCATGGATGGAGGGATTCAGAAATAACTTGGCACAAATGTCAAGCTCAGTAAGGCGGAGTGTCGCGTGCAAGAACCAGATTCCAAGCTCAAAGGTCAAGGTCAAACTTGGAGGTCAAATGTCAAAAATGAGAAGATTTTTGCTTGTCCGGGCCATAACTTCACCATGGATGGAGGGATTCAGAAATAACTTGGCACAAATGTCAAGCTCAGTAAGGCAGAGTGTCACGTGCAAGAACCAGATTCCAAGCTCAAAGGTCAAGGTCAAACTTGGAGGTCAAATGTCAAAAATGAGATGATTTTTGCTTGTCCGGGCCATAACTTCACCATGGATGGAGGGATTCAGAAATAACTTGGCACAAATGTCAAGCTCAGTAAGGCAGAGTGTCGCGTGCAAGAACCAGATTCCAAGCTCAAAGGTCAAGGTCAAACTTGGAGGTCAAATGTCAAAAATGAGATGATTTTTGCTTGTCCGGGCCATAACTTCACCATGGATGGAGGGATTCAGAAATAACTTGGCACAAATGTCAAGCTCAGTAAGGCGGAGTGTCGCGTGCAAAAACCAGATTCCAAGCTCAAAGGTCAAGGTCAAACTTGGAGGTCAAATGTCAAAAATGAGATGATTTTTGCTTGTCCGGGCCATTCCTTAACTTGGCACAAATGTCAAGCTCAGTAAGGCGGAGTGTCGCGTGCAAGAACCAGATTCCAAGCTCAAAGGTCAAGGTCAAACTTTGAGGTCAAATGTCAAAAATGAGATGATTTTTGCTTGTCCGGGCCATAACTTCACCATGGATGGAGGGATTCAGAAATAACTTGGCACAAATGTCAAGCTCAGTAAGGCAGAGTGTCGCGTGCAAGAACCAGATTCCAAGCTCAAAGGTCAAGGTCAAACTTGGAGGTCAAATGTCAAAAATGAGATGATTTTTGCTTGTCCGGGCCATAACTTCACCATGGATGGAGGGATTCAGAAATAACTTGGCACAAATGTCAAGCTCAGTAAGATGGAGTGTCGCGTGCAAGAACCAGATTCCAAGATGAAAGGTCAAGGTCAAACTTTGAGGTCAAATGTAAAAAATGAGTTGATTTTTGCTTGTCCGGGCCATTCCTTAACTTGGCACAAATGTCAAGCTCAGTAAGGCGGAGTGTCGCGTGCAAGAACCAGATTCCAAGCTCAAAGGTCAAGGTCAAACTTTGAGGTCAAATGTAAAAAATGAGTTGATATTTCTCGGAATTTGGTTTTATGGACTTAGCATAAGGTCCCTTTTAGCGTGACGGGTCACATATGTATACTCAAATTAATCCATTCTGGTATCTCGTTATAAATACATAGACATGTAATATTTTGTGAACAATAAACTGTCTCACCATGATCCCCATCATTCCAACTTATTTTGTCCCCACTTTTACAACGCCATTGTAATGACAGCTGTAGACATAGGTATGGTCTTCTTTCTTCAAAATGAGCGGGCTCGACATGTTGCCCTTCGGCATCTAGTTGTTATGGCTGCTGAAAAAATTACGACCAAAAAGTATTTCTAAAAGGTTAATAGGCAATGTTTTGCAACAACCCTCACCTGAGCAGCCTTTGTTTACCTTGACCTTCCATTCAAAACCAAAGGTTATACTCATCCAGCAGGCCGATTTGAAATGAAATTTTTGGTCAGGTATGGCAAAAAATGATTTATTGATCTGTACCCTACAGTGTTTTACCGAGTGATTTGATATGATACACAAAAACAAAGCTTCAAGTTACTTGTAACGTAACCGAACTTTCCGCTGTTTTCAAAGAGCAACGCTCTCTGATGTAAATAGCGAAAAATCAAAATATCAAAGAGCGTATTTACATCAGAGAAGACTCGGATTAGCCTGTGGAGCGCTTCCAGACCGCCAGGGCTGTCTAGTTATGTTGTCTCCTTCAATTATTGAAGGAAACAACATAAAAAAATCGCTATAATTCCCTGTGATTTCAGACGCGGATCTAGGATTTCTGTGAGAGGGGTTCTATTGATTTTCCCCTGAGATTTAGGGAATGGGCGTTTATTATAATGTTGGCGTTTATTAGAATAATTATGGTACATGAGAAAAGCTGTGGCTGATAACCATACATGTATGCATACTGGTAGTTATATTTAGTCATTATCTGCAAGAGGCTTTATCATTTGTTTTATCTTCAACCTTTTCCCACTAGACCAGTAGATCTATATTAGATCTAGTTAACTTAAACCCTTTCCCAAACGACAAAATTTTTGGGTTGTTCAATTTGAAAACTGCTGAAGATGTCAAAATTGGTGTCTATAAAGATAGGATTTGTGTAAAATATAGCACAGATAATATTGAGACAAAAGGAGAAACTGCTGGTTATCAGCAGTTTCTTCTTTTGTTTCAATGTTTTCCCAAGCCTTTTCTATTGGGGGCGTCAAAACCAGGTCTTGTTTGGGAAAGGGTTAACATTTTTGACTTCTTCTGAAGAAGCATTCAACAGTTTTCAACCAAATTTGGAAGAAAGCACCCTCTTGGGCAAGCGCTTCAGATTTGTACAAATTATTATGTTATAGGATTTGTTTTGACACTTCTAGCAGGCCCGTAGGAAGCAATTTCATATTGGGGTGGGGGGGGGGGGGGCTAAAGCCCTTGTCTTGAATATTGGGGGGGCTAAATTGGATTTTCCCAAAATTTTCAGTGTAAAATTAAGAAAATTCAGCATTTTTGGCCAACATTGGGGGGACTTAGCCCCCTAGCCCCCCTGTTCCTACGGGCCTGTCTAGAAAAGAAAAGATCAGGGAATAAATGTAGCAAAAAAGAGAAATGCTGATACCTCAATACAGGTCCATAGGAATGTGGTTGCTAGGGAGGCTAAGCCCCCCTCCCCCAAAGTTGGCCAAATTGGCCAATTTTCCTTATTTCACATTGAAAAATTTAGGGAAAATCAAGTTTAGCCCCCTTCCCCAATATTAAGACACTGTGGCTACACTCCGTAATATAAAATTGCTTCCTACGGGCCTGCAATACCTCAATATTTCCTGGTTATTATACATTTATAAATGCTATCTTATTCAATGTTTATTTTGTCATCTGTAGCAAGATTCAAATTGGAACAATGAAATGTGATGCCTTTTGAGAATGGGTTAACCCTTCCCCAAACGACAAAATTTTGGGATGTTCCAATTGCAAAGCTGCTGCAAACGACAAAATGGTTGTTTTAAAAGAAGAAAAATGTGTACAAAATAGCCCAGAAGATATTGAGGCAGAAAGAGCAAATGCTGATTGTCAACATATTCTTCTTCTGCCTCAATGTTTTCTTGAGCCTTTTCTAATGGGGACGTCAAAACCAGGTCTTGTTTGAGAAAGGGTTATACCTCATGATAAATGACCTGGCAGAGCATATCATTTGATTTGCATGGGCTGCTCTGCCAGGTCATATATCATGAGGTATAAGTGTAGACGATAAGTGTTCTGTTATTTTTGTTGCAGGAAATTGCAGTTTTAGCTTCCTTTTACACAATACACACTGAGTATGACAGAAAAATTTGTTTGGAACAGCGAGAAGGGATATTTTGTACCAGTGGGTAAGAATCATAGGCACTTAGATTCAGGAATTCTAACAACTTACAAAAAATATAGTCTTGTGTGATATAAGGGTATGTTAAAAAAAATGAAGCAAAAGTAAAACATCCATATATTTCTTTAGAATAAGGTTTTATAGAATTGCTTTTAGGTCTAAAAGATGTGTTTTCATGAGGCAAACTTGAGTGCAAAGTTTCGTTGTGATATCTCACTTAGGTAAAAAGATATTCCGGAAAAACACCCCAAAAATGTCCCAAGTGTACGGTTTTTGCTTTCAAGACATTTCAACTTAAGCCTTAATTTCAACCCTTCAGTATACTTTAAGGTATAGGATTTCACTAAATTATCATAGTTTATCAAGTAGGCGGATATATTAAAGGGACATTTCATTCCAATTTCAATGTTTTAAAGTATGTCTTGGTGCCAAGATTGGTTATTCTAATGAGTATAAATACTATTAGTTTTTAGCTCCACTGGCCGAAGGCCAGCGGGGCTTATGTCATGGCCCTGTGTCCGTCGTGCGTCCGTGCGTCCGTCCGTCCGTGCGTGCGTAAACAATTTTCAAACATCTTCTTCTCCAAAACTACTGGACCAATTTCAACCAAACTTCACACGAATCATCCTTGCATGAATCTCTACCAAATTCCTTCAAAAGAATAAAATCTGTGCTGAACTTGAATTTTAATTAATTTAATTGAATTAAATTTTCAAAAAATCTTGAAAAATTCTTCTTTTCCAAAACTACTGGACCAATTTCAACCAAACTTCACAGAAATCTTCCTTGCATGAATCTCTACCAAATTCCTGTAAAAGAATAAAATACGCGCAGAACTTGAATTTTAATTAATTTAATTGATTTAAATTTTCGAAAAATCTTTAAAAATTCTTCTTCTCCAAAACTACTGGACCAATTTCAACCAAACTTCACAGAAATCTTCCTTGCATGAATCTCTACCAATTCCTTCAAAAGAATAAAATCCGTGCAGAACTTGAATTTTAATTAATTAAATTGATTTAAATTTTCGAAAAATCTTTAAAAATTCTTCTTCTCCAAAACTACTGGACCAATTTCAACCAAACTTCACAGAAATCTTCCTTGTATGAATCTCTTCTTAATTCCTTCAAAAAGATAAATTCTGTGTATAACTTAAATTTTAATTAATTTAATTAAATTAAATTTTCGAAAAATCTTTAAAGATTCTTCTTCTCCAAAACTGTTGGACCTATTTCAACCAAACTTTACAGAAATGATCCTTGCATGAATCTCTTATTAATTCCTTCAAAAAAATAAATTCTGTGTAGAACTTAAATTTTGATTAATTAAATTAAATTAAATTTTCGAAAAATCTTCTTTTCCAAAACTACTGGACCAATTTTAACTAAACTTCACACGAATCTTCCTTGCATGAATCTCCTCTAAATTCGTGAAAAAAAAATTCTGTGTAGAACTTAAATTTTAATAAATTTAATAAAATTGAATTTTGGAAAAATTGTTAAACAATCTCCTTCTCCAAAACTGCAGGACCAATTTCTACCAAACTTCGCATGAATCTCTTCAAAATTCCTTCACGATTGGATGAAAAGCTTGGCTGCTGTGGGCTAGGCTTATTTTTCGCTATATGAAACATAGTGTAATTTTAAGAAAATTTTAAAAACATTTCTGCTCCTTAATCATTTATTGCATTTCATTCTGGCGTAGCATGAATCTTCTTTGGATAGACCTCTATTGTATTCCTTGAAGAATTTCGTAGTCTAATTGTCTAAAAGCCAGTGGAGCGATACAGGGCCATCTTGGCCCTCTTGTTTTAAGTTGTTGCCAATAAGCGAGAAACACGCATTGAAAGTTGAGACATAATCGATAAATTGCATATAAATCCGAACTGTTGTCCACAACATTTTGTTCAATTTTAACACAAAAATATAAATTTCTCGTAAACGGCGCAATATCTTGGCTTGAAATTTTCAGAATTTTCATAAGGAAATATGCTCTTTCAGATAAAAATAAAAGTAAAATTTATGACAAAATTCTGAAATGTCACTTTAAGGTTCAGGAAAATGGAATTTCAAAGTTTGTCTACATTTTCATACGCCCGAAGGGTCGTATTATGTTATGGCCCCGCTCGTCTGTCCGTCCGTCTGTCCGTCCGTCCGTCCGTCTGTCTGTCTGTCCGTCCGTTAGCAATTTCTTATGTGCGCAACTCCTCCTACAGTTTTGATCTGAATTTGATCAAACTTGCCACAATGAATCTCCATGGTGTCTAGTTGTGCACCTCGCTTACGGAATTCAGATAAGTCTTTTCGTTCTTGAATTATCTGCCCTTGAATTAAAAAAAATGCCCATTTTCTTGTGTGCGCAACTTCTCCTACAGTTTTGATCAGAATTTGATCAAACTTGCCACAATGAATCTCCATGGTGTCTAGTTGTGCACATCGCTTACGAAATTTAGATAACTGTTTTCGTTCTTGAATTATCTGCCCTTGAATTTAAGGAAAAATGCCCATTTTTTCAAAAATGCCCATTTTCTCCTGTGTGCTACTTCTACAGTTTCAACCAGAATTTAATCAAACTAGCCACAATGAATCTCTTTGGTCTCTTGTTGTGCAAACAATATTTTGATAACTTTTCATGTTTGAATTGTCTGCCCTTGAATTGAAAAATTGCCAATTTTACTGACAAGCCCCTCTCGGGCGTATATGCTCCGCTCTGCGAAGCTCTTGTGTTTTCTTGTTATACCAGTTCAAAGCATTGAGGTGCTTGTCATTTTCATGCCATAAATTTTGTCATTGTTTACAAATAAAGGTGCAGTAATACAATGTGATTGAGTATTTACAAGAACAACTTGCTTTTTTCAGCAGACACATGTTTATTCTTCAAGGTTTTCTAAGTTTTGGTGTAATAATCTGTAACAGTCAATAAATAAAGTTATATACCTAATGCACCCTGAATTTGTCCCAAGTGTACATTTTGCTTTAAATTTCAGATAATTTTTTGAAGAAATGATTTATTTAAAGTTTTACACTTTTAAATTCACAATATGGTCACTCAGAACAAGTTGTAATAAACCCTGATGCCGTAGTGGCCTGTACTTTTCATCTAAGATGCTATCTTGTGTTGTCCCAAGTGTACGAAATTTTGTCACATTTGATTGACAGCTTCTAATTTCTTAATACCTTAGCTTCTGGCACACATTTTTTAAACAATTTACAGAAATGATCAAAATTACACATCAAACAGTGAATTTGTCTTTTTCTGGTTGCTTGATAATTTGTATTGCTGAAACATCTTGTACTGATATTTCAGGTAAGAGGTAAAATAAATCAGTAGTATCTTAAATTAACGATATTTGACTAAAGAATGTGTCCATTAAAGAAAACAACATTCTCTTCCTCGAATTGTATCAATTTTACAACAGAATATATAACTACTTTGCATTTATATGATTCTGATAAAGGTTATTAACTGTTGTACACTCGTGACAAAAAAATCAGAATTTGTCATCATTACAAAAGCTTGTCAATGCAATTTCTTTTTTAGCTCCAAAATTGCATATTTCTGTGAAAACAATTGATATTATCAATATTTAAGAAAAATTTTTATATTTTAGAGCTGCTATAACAGTTTGGTTCTATCTTTGTTTAGAATAAAATAATTATGTAGATGTTTTTGAACCCTATTCACATTAAAAATAAAACAAAACATATACCTATGTAAGTATAAGTGGAATTTATTTAGTTTCAAAAATGAAATTTTCAGTCATAAAATAAAAACAATATTTTGTTTAAGCAGATTGTGGGTACTTGTAAGATTATAGTCTGACATGAGCAGTTCTAACTAGTAATGAAAACAATCTGTTTTAGAGTAAAATATGAAAGTTAATGTGTACCGTTCTACAATCCAAAGGTGTCTTAACAAGTTAACCTAGCATTCCAAAATCAAATTGACAAACATTATAGTGACTGCAAGTCCATGACAGTCATTGTTGTAATTGTCAAACAATCAGAACTTTTCCAGGGAAAAGAATCAAGCTCAGAAGAATCAATTCAAAATGCAGCTCATCAGTTGTGAACATAGACATGTATTTGGTCAATACACCTTTTGCTAAGTGTACAGAGAATTGTGGCTTTGTATTAACTATTTGAACTGTACATGTATGCAAGTTCTTGTTAAATAATATACTCAAATCTATTGATGGATGCTGATTAAATATCTTATTAAGGGACAAAAGAGTTTTAGGTAGTGTAAAAAAGAAACAGGGGGTTGTGAGAAAATGTGAAATAAAGTCTTAGTCATGTGATAGAGAGAACCTGTAGTCTGGGTTTCCCACCACACTGGAGTAGACACAATCCAGGCTGCACAGCAAGGGAAGAGGTTTAGAAAGGTCAGAAAAATAAGAAAACAGGAAGAGTACAGTAAGTGCTATTTTAAGTAGCACATTTCAAGCAAAGGTGCTCATTTGTCAGCGAGTCAGGCAATTATTTCATGGAAGATCTGTGCCTTTGATTTTGTCAATTTTCTTTATGTTAAGATTCAAACATCCTGATGTTTCAAAGGTGAGTCAAAAAGCACTATTCCATGTATATGTGAGTATATCGGTATTATTTTCAGAGATATTTTTAAATCACAAAAGGATAATTCATTAATTTTATAAATTATGTGTTTTATGCCTTTCCATACATAAATGTCCCAAGTGTACTAACAAGGTTTATTATTCTTGAAAAATAATTAAATATTTCCTTATGTTTAATTGTTTTAGAACAGTAAGGATAAAGATGAGTAAATACTTTAAAATTTACACTTATTTGCTCTTGGCAGCTTTGGTGAAAGATAAATACATTTTTGAAATTTCAAAAAACATGATGACTTTTGTAATTAATTATAAGATTTCCTAGAACAATTGCTAGTTCCATAATTTGAAAATGGGAACATGGCTCTTTATTGCCAAGTATAAATAATATCAATTTTGTGTGATAATAGTTGCTTGTATATGTGTGATTTTCGAATCATTGCTCTTATCTTGACCAATTGTCCCAAGTGTACGAAATATCTCTATATTATGCACCATTTTTAACAAGCAATATCTGAAGCAACTTTTGACATACACTGACGAAACTTGGTCTTTATGTTAGAAATATCATAAATTCTAGTAAACATTAAGTTTTTTAATCCTACTCCATTCCAGACAAACATAAACAAAACTTTTAGAGTAGCACATTTGAAAGAAGTTAAAAATCTCAATTTTTTATTTTTTTATAGCTACGCAATGTTTTTTTGGCGTTGCAAACTTTGAATATTACATATTTTTATTTGAAATAATGAAAAAACACTGATAAGATGATCTATATGGTTCCAATATGGTACCAAATACTGTCATTTTTTTCACAAATTTTAACTAAAAGTTTAAAGCAAAGCCTTAGTTGTGAATTTATATTTGCACTTATCATCACGGCCCTAGTAATTTATCAAAATTGAACCATTTTCTTTCACGATGCTAACAAAGATTTTGTCCTATTTTAGCAGCTAAAATTCACCCAAAAATAAAAACTTGCTTCATTATTTTTGAACATACCCATAAATGAAGAAAAGGTCGGACAGTGGCCATTTTATTTGGGAACGGAAATGAGCTTTGTACCTCTAGTTCCACTTTCTTCAGAGTGAGACATATCCTGCGAAGGGAACCAGGGGTACTAAGTTCATTTCTGTTCCCAAATATAATTGCCACTGTCCGACCTTTTTATTATTTATAATTATTATATAGGACTGTATTTTTTGCAAGTCATTAAAATTCATAAATCCAAGTGCCTATGTAAGAATGATAAACCCATTACCAAATTGAAAGAAGTTGTAGACAATGTGTACTAGACAACATTCTCAATGTGACGGAATTTTGAAATTTTATGACTTTTGCATTGAAAACATTGTGGGAAATGAAGAAATTGCTTGTCACAAGCAATTTCTTCATTTCCAAAGATGTTTTCCAAAGCCTTTATCCTGTAGGGTGTCAAAAGAGGTCATTGTGTGGTAATGGGATAAATTTACATATGCCTGAAGGTTTGTTTATGTAATGGTTGTGGTCGTCCGACTGTCTGTCTATGCATCTGTTAGCAATTTCTTGCTTGTGCAAGTCTTACAGTGTCAATCTGAATTTGATCAAACTTGTCACCGTGAATTTTTAGCCAGCCAGGACTTACAGTACGGGGAGCTTATGTCAGTGCCCTAGTGTGGGCGTCGCGTCTTCACTTGAAAGAAAATCTTTAACCTGGTCTATATCTCGGGCACTACAGCCTTAATATTTCAAAAATGGATACCTCCTGCCAAGGCCTTTCATTTGGGACCATGACATTTGACCTTGTGACCTTGACCTTGGAGTTTGACTTACTTTTAAAAAAACTTTAACCTGGCCAATATCTCATGCACTATTAATGATACAGCCTTGATATGTCACACATGGATACCTCATGCTATGACCTTGGCCTTGAGACCATAACCTTTGATCTAGTGACTTTGACATTGGACTCCTTTTTTTTCGACAAGCTCTTGTATATGAGAGCTATGTTGTCTGCGGACAACTCTTGTTATGGTGTCTAGTTGTGTATGCCACTTTTTAAATTCAGATTACTCTTGTTATTTTCAACTATCTGCCAGTTCAATAGATAAAAATGCAAAGTTCTAGTGTGCACAACTAATCAAATAGTTTAATTCAAAGTTTCATGAAACTTGTCACAAATGAATTTCTATTGTGTCTACTTATACATGCCAATTTTGAAATTCGGATAACTCTTATCATTACATGCCCTTCAATGGACAAAATGCCAAATTTCTTGTGTTCGCATCTATCATTTGATTAAACTTGACACGATAAAGCACCATGGATTCTAGTTATGCTTGCTACTTGGAAATTCAGATAATTCCTGTTATTGATGTGTACCATTAAATTGAAAATATATCCAATATCTTTTGAATAGGGAAAGATTTTATCCAGTTATCCATGACAAAATTTTGGACAAATGATATTAATTCAGAGGTGTTGTTATAAAATCTCATAACTACGGCTTGATCCAAGTGGCAGTTACAAGATTTTATATTAAATGAATTAACCATGTCTATTTTTAGCACAAAATTATTTGCCATTGGCCAGCTCCAGATTTTGTCATTCGGGAAAGAGCTGAAATGATAATTGCAGATAAGTGGGGGTGAAGACATTGTAACTTTGTTATTTCATTTCCAAACCCTATGTTGTGGGTACTCATTTGAATCGTCTCAATGAGAAGATTCCAATGAGTACCCACAATTAAGGGTTTGATGAACAATAAATGAAATATTACATTTTGAAATGCTTTCATGCCCTCTTGTGTGTAGCTCTGTAACTAAAATTTATGTACTTCAGATGGTGAAGGAAATATGAGTCAAAACCAAGGTGGTAGAGGAAACAATTCAAATGATGGCAACTTCAGGGGACAAGGTAGGGGTCGTGGTGGTCACCATGGCAACAGGGGAGGACCTAGTAACCGTGGAAACAGGGGAGGAGCAAATAGTCATGGTAACAGGGATAGAGATAATTTCCAAGAAGGACAGAACAGCAGGAGAAGTAGTCAATCCGGGGATAACCCTAATGAATTCCAAAATAGGAGAGAGGGACAAAACAACAGGAGGATGGGAAGTAGACAGAATAGTGCTGCAAATATAAATACAGCTAATTATGGGACTGATGATTATGGTGGTGATAATAGGAATAACAGACATACAGATTATGGGGCTCAAGGTGGAAACAGGGGCAGAGATCAGAGTGGGAATAGAGGGAGAGGGCAGACTCAAATGAGGGATCAAGGTCGAGGTAGAGGAGGGAATTACCAAAATAGGGGAGGACATAGTAAACAGGGAGATAGAGATGGGCAAAATGAGGACAGAGATGAAAGAGGAAATAGAGATAGAGACAGGAATAATAGAGGTCGAGGAGGTCATTCTGGGAATAGAGGAGGGCAGAGAGGAAGAGGGGGTTATAATGAAGATAGAGAATCAGATAGGAGAAACTACAATGAAGATAGAAATAGAGGACATAATGATGATAGAGGAAGAGGAAACTATGATGAAGATAGAAGTAGAGGAAATAATGATGATAGAAGTAGAGGCAGGAATAATGAGGATGCTGGAGGTTCAAGAGATGGATACAATGAGAACAGAGGCAACAATAACCAGCCTAGGCAAAATAGGGGTGGCAGGAATGACAGGGGAGCACAGAAGGGAAATAGAGGAGGCAGAGAAGAGGCGTCCAGGGGAGGCCACTGTTACAGAGATGACAGGGGAGACGATCCACCACCCGATGACAGGAGGAATCATCAGAGTTACGGTGGTGTGTATGGTTCTCAAGGCGTAGGTGACATCAGGACAGGGTATCCCATGCCGCCACCGCCGCCACCGCTATTACCAACTCCGCCATATCCACCTGCTCCAGTTTATCCGCCATATTATGGACCTCCACCTGTATATCCTCCACCAGGTATTATAAAAAATCATATGAGCCGAGATCTGGGAAAAGGGCCTTTATAGCATTTGAGATTTTCATATTTCAAGATCAAACTATGCCAAAGTGCAGGCTGATCAGGACCTACAATGGTCTTTAATAGTTGCTACAGATTATCACGGTGTATAATCACGTGACACAACAATTTCAAAAAATCTTCAATAACTTTGTTAATACGGGACCGATTTGGATTCGGTTTGAAGCAGTGAAGGAAGACAGACTTCACGCATTAGATGGACATGGTGGATTTTTGAAAAATTAACTGATAAAAAAGTTATTGAAGATCAACCAACATTTTGGTTGATCTTCAATAACTTTTATCAGTTGATTTTTAGCTCACCTGAGCACGAAGTGCTCAAGGTGAGCTATTGTGATCGCTTTTTGTCCGTCGTCCGTCTGTCCGTATGTCCGTCCGTCCGTCTGTCTGTCCGTCCGTCCGTCCGTCTGTCAACAATTTGATGTTTACACTCTAGCATCTACAAATATAAGCCAATCTGGACCAAACCTGGTCAAAACATGTATGACCTTAAGGTAAAAAGGGCCTAATTAGCACCAAAGAGCCAGCGGCGAAATTTGAAAAGTGCTAGTAATTCCTAAAGTGTGTTACATTTCTATTCCAAATATAAACATAAGCATTTTGTACGGTTTAGAATTTTGAATTAATGCATATTTATGGAAATATTAGAAAAAAATGTTCCAAATTACCTCCCTTGCATATGAATATAGAGTAAAATAATATTTGTAAATTACTTTCTTCTTGAAGCATTATCTTGAAATCCGGCACGGTGAATCAACTTATGTGAAGTGTATTTACAAGTGTGTGTAATTTGATGCATTTCATATGGCTAGAAAGTGGTGTTTTTAATTAGGCACTTCTTACCTTAAGTTCTCGGATGAGTTCGATTTTGGGTCAGATCAGACCTGAAAGTCCGGAGTTATCTGCCCTTGAATGTAAAAAATAGCTACTTTTGACATTGTTTACACTCTAGCATCTACAAATATTGACCAATCAATACAAAAGTTGGACAAAATGTTGGTGACCATAAGATCTCGGATGAGTTCAATTTTTGGTTTGATCGGATAAGAAAGTTCTGAGTTATCTGCCCTTGAATTTGACAAAATTGCCGTTTTTCACTGTTTTCGACTTTGTTTACACTATAGCATCTACTATTATTGACCAATCAAGACTAAACTTGGACACTATATTATTGACTATAAGATCTTAGATGAGTTTAATTTTGGGTCAGATTGGACTGGAAAGTCCGGAGTTATCTGCCCTTGAATGTAAAAAATAGCTATTTTTGCCATTGTTGACACTCTAGCATCTACAAAAATTGACCATTCAATACAAAAGTTGGTCAAAATGTTGGTGACTATAAGATCTGGGATGAGTTTAATTTTTGATTTGATAGGATTAGAAAGTTCTGAGTTATCTGCCCTTGAATTTGACAAAATTGAAGTTTTTCACTGTTTTCGACTTTGTTTACACTATAGCATGTACAATTATTGACCAATCAAAACAAAACTTGGACACAATGTTAGTGATGATAAGATCTTAGTTGAGTTTGATTTTGGGTCAGATTGGACTGGAAAGTCTGTAGTTATCTGCCCTTGAATGTAAAAATTAGCTTCTTTTGACATTGTTGACACTCTAGCATATCTCCAAATATTGAGCAATCAATACAAAAGTTGGACACAATGTTGGTGGCCATAAGATCTTGGATGAGTATGATTTTTGGTCTGATCAGGCCAGAAAGTCCTAAGTTATCTGCCCTTGAATCTAACAAAATTGATGTTTTTTACTGTTTTCGACATTGTTTACACCCTAGAATCTACAATCATTGGCCAATCAAGACAAAATTTGGACACAGTGTTGGGGACCATAAGATCTTGGATGTGTTAATTTTTCAGTCTGATCTGGCTGGAAAGACGAGAGTTATGTGCCCGTGAATTTTACAAAAATGCCATTTTCTGCTGTTTCTGACTTTGTTTACACGCTCTAAAATCTACAATTGTTGACCAATCAAGACAAAACTTGAACACAATGTTGGAGACTATTAGAATTCTTATCAGTTTGATATTTGGCCTGATGGGACCAGAAAGTTGAGAGTTATGTGCCCTTTAATTTTACAAAATTGCTGTTTCCAACTGTTTTTGACCTTGTTTACAATCTAGAGTCTACAATTTTTTTTATCAATCAAGACAAAACTTGGACACAATGTTGGAGACCATAATATCTCGGATGATCTGCTCTTCAAATTTTACCCGAACAACCACAAATAGTGACTAATCAGAACAAAACTTGACGCAATGTTATTGACCATAAGTTTGTTTTCAGTTTTCAAGTCATATTAATTGAATTGAACAAAACTGTGCCTAATATCATTTTGGTTCAGGTGAGCGATATAGGACCATCATGGTCCTCTTGTTCAAAAATCCATTACGTCAGTATTATTCCTGACATTTGTCCATATTCTCTGCTCCAAACCGAGTTCAAATTGATCGAGTATTAAGAAAAATATCGACGATTTTCTGTAATTCTGAGTCATGTGATTACCCACCGTGATTATGGAAAGGCTATTAGAGAACAACATGGGTTCTGATCAGACTGCATATGCAAAGGCAGATCTGAAGTTATAAGCCCAAATGCCATAAAGACCTTTTTTCCAGATTATGGCACTTATATTTTATCATGATAATTATTATTCCCCTGTCAACGAATTTTGAAGGGATATGATAGGAATTGCCATGTTAGTCTATCTATTCATCCACACAACTAAAAAAAACAAAAAAAGTTGTCTCAAAGGCCTTTAAGAGTTTTGATGATAATTGAAAATTCACTTAAAAAATAACTTGAACTGGATAAGTGGCATACCATTTTCTGTCCAGTTTCTTTTAGCACATGCTCAAGGTCAGACTGTGCACTGCCCCTAGTACCCTAGTACAGCTTCGTGTTTACTAATACACAAAGTATTACCAGAACTGTATGAGCCAGGATCAAAATCCATGCCATTCTCTTATAGCTTCATCATGACCTGTTGCAGCTCCAAGAAAGTAGCATGGATCCTGATCAGAAAGCACACAGACAAAGACTGATCTGGAAATATTTTGATATGAAATGCTATAACCCTTTCCGAAGCAAGACCTAGTTTTAAAGTTCCTAATAGGATTGGCTTGGGAAAACATTTAGACAAAAGAAATTTCTCCATTTGGTCAATGTTTTGTGTGCTATAATATTCACAACTTCTATCATAAATAACATCCATTATTTATACCCCCCACAACAAAGTTATGGGGGGTATACTGGATTCAGGTTGTCCGTCCGTCCGTCTGTCCGTCCATCCGTCCGTCCGTCCGTGGACATAATTTTGTGTCCTCTTCTCCTCCCACAGTTTTTGACCGATTTTGCTGAAATTTTAGCAGGTTGTTTCCTATCATATGAAGTTGTGCACCTGCAATTTTCATCTTGATCCAGGCAGTAGTTTCAGAGTTATGCCACTTTGAACTTTAGCACTTTTTCAGTGACAAGTCGCACTAGTGGGGGGTATTTGTCCGCTTTGCGACAGTTCTAGTTTCATTTTGTCATCTGCAGGAGCTTTCAATTTGGACCACCTTAAATTCTTGCTGTCTGGGAAAAGGTTAAGCCTCTTACCATACATTGGCGCTTTTTGACACCCAATGTGATGGAAGATTTGGAAGACATCATTGAAAATGTTTCAAGCAATTTCTTCATTTCCCACAATGTTTTTTTACCCAGTATGACCAAATATGTAAAATTTTATTCACCTGAAATTGCAGCCTGCAACACCTTTGAATTTAGACCAGTCTCAAATTTTGCCATCTGGTAATGGGTTAAGGACTTCTTTTCCAGATTCTGGTACATATGAAGTAATTATAATTATTTTTTCAGCACCATTCATGATGCATCATCCACTCTCTGCCTCTACTTTGGACCTTACTCAAAACCCCTATAACAACAGGCAGGAGTTCAGTGACAGAGAAAGACCTGGAAACTTATCAAGAAGTACTAGCACACCATCCGTGAATAATATTGGAACCAGGCCAAAACAGAAACAGAAACCACCACAAAGCAGACACTTTGAAAACGAAAGGTACAATATGCCATCTGGACAGAATTACCGAAATGATAGAGATGAAAACAGGGGCAAAGATTCAAGAAGAAATAGAAGACCAAATAATGATCAGTCTTATAACAGACCGGAAAGTCAGAGTGGTGAGGACGCAGATGAATACCCAGAAAGAAATGCAGGAGGATCAAGCAGAAACAGGCATGGTGGAAGATCAAAAACTAGAGGGAATAATCAGAGAGGGAGAGGCAGGGGTAGGGGAAGGTCAGGGTATGGAAGAGGTTATGTACCAAAACAACAGCACCAAGCCAGTGATGGAGAGCAAGATCAGGAAGTCAAAGATAGTAGAGAAATTGAAGAGGAAAGTAATAAAGCACATGGTAAATACAGTGGTTTGACTAGAAAGGAACGATCCAAATTGTACTTTGAAAAGATAAATCAGAGGCAAAGAGGACGGCTAAACAAAAGACGATCATCCTGGAATACGATAAATAGAATGGTGGCTTTGTCCCACAGGGATGAGGATGCTGGTTCTGAAGGAAGATCATCCTTTGGTAGCTCTCTGTCATTAACATCAGACGTGAGCGAGATCACGGACACAGACAAGTCACTCGACAATGAACTGAAGCTGGATGATTTGGATGTCGCAAAGCTGCAAACACTTAGAAATAGATTGAAGAGATACAAACTTAGACTGAATAATCTTCGCAAGGAAGATGGTACAGATATGGATAAGATAGAAGAATTTGAAAAAGGAATTGCTTTATTGACCAGTACTATTGCAGCAAGATCCAAGTCTGAACAAAAGCCTGAGTCTGACAATTCAGGAAGCAAAATTGGGGATCAATCTAAGGATGTTCCCAAGAAAGAAAATGAACCAACCTTCATTGAAGATCAAGAGAAAATAATCAAACTGCCAAGAAAGATGAACTTTGCTACATCGAAAAAGGGTAAAGTTTCATTTAAACCAAAACTCCCAAAATCTGGTGGAAAGAAGAAAGTTGTGAAAGCAATTTCAAAAAGAAATGATGAAAGCTCTTATAGTGAATCTGATGTGGAGGTTTTGGACAGTGGTGAGGAGGAGGAAGTTAACTCCGGAGAAAAGGCTGAGGACATTGTTGAAGAGATACCTGATAAAACAGCAAAAGAAAAACGTAAAAGACCTAAAAAGAAAAATAAAGCAAAACAAAAAGAAAGTACACCAAAAATTCCTGATACTGTTGGAATTAATGAAGATTCTATGGTCGATCTAATGAGCAAACTGGATAAACTTTGCAATACGAATAAACCAGCCGAGAAGAAACCAGCTAGAACAGTCAAACATAATAACCAAGAATCAGTAACTCCTTTGATGGATATAATTGTAAAACCTAAGAACAAGAAACAACAAGAGAAGCACCAAAGTAGCTTAAATCTGGCCTATACTGAAGATTCCCCAGAGTTTCAAAAGCCTACAGTAACCCCTGACAAGAATAAGCGCCCAGATAGGACAAGTGAGACGGGCACTGAAGCTAAAGTTGGGCCGAACGTTAATGATGTTTTTAAGTTTCTTGTGAAAAAATTATGCGGGGAGTCTGATCCAGAAGTTATAGCGAGAGAATCTGGCCTTTTCCCTGATGGTTGTGACTTACAAAAATGGTTCATTGGATTCAGAAAACGGTTTACTTTAATAGAAAGAGATGGAAAAATTACCAACGTTTTGGCTTATAACAAGGAAGCCACCTACTGCCTGGACTACATTACCAAAAGGTCATGTGACAAACCTGACTGTTACAGATTCCATGTTTGTAAAGACATGCTGTGTGGTCATTGTGCATTTGGGGAGGAACAGTGCAGATTTTCTCACGATTTTCTGGATGAGAATAACAGAAACTTGTCTATCTCTAAGCGATTTGGATACAATACTGCCTTCACAAATGAAGAAATTGGATATATACTGATGGCAAGGTACCCACATGTATGCTCGTACTGGAACGAAAATGGTCAATGTGAAAAGACAAACTGTTCAAGGCTCCACATTTGTCAGAGATTTATCCTTGGTAACTGCCTAGAAGACTCTACAGAATGTGCCCTGAGTCATGATAAGTGTTCAGAACACAACAAGCCCATCATAGACGCCTACAGAATGGGTCAGTGGGATGACAGGCTCTTCCGACGAATGGTATTCATTATGCGGTCACCTCGGCAGAGATCAGCTTCAAGTGAAAGTTCTGCTGTGACGGATGGAGCAGTTGGTGGCGATAAAGAGGATAGAGATGTTCCTGTGGTGGCGGAAGAAGAATTGGAAGAAACCAAAGATACCCATATTACAAAGCCTATTGAAAGAAGAAGGATAAATGTAGCAACTTTTGACAAATTAGCAAAAGAACCTGCTCCTCCAGTTCAGCAATGTGTACGGAAAAGAAAAACACCACAAGAAGCCAAGAAGAGCAGCACATTTATATCCTCAGCGACTGGTAAGATTACTTGATTTATAACTTTTGATTTCAATTTATGGCGTCGATTGTTTGCATGTTGATGAGAAATTAATTGCTGTTAGTTTTCTTCAAAACCTTTATAATTTCAACTTGTCTTAGCCCATAACCCTAACCCTAACATTGCAATAAGTTTTTCTCAAGTTGTTGTCACAATAATTGAGAAGAAAGCAGGCAGTGTAAGCTTAGATCAGACTGCACGTCTGTGCTGGCTGATGTTAGTCTATATTGACTGCCAAAGCTTTGGTTATAAAAGGAATATGACACAAACATCATAAAAAGGCTTAAATCAAGCTGCAATTATGAGGTTTTTTGAAGAAAAGCAATGATATGCAGTAATGTGTACTATTTTTACTGCTCCTGAGTAACGAATCAAATTGGTGTTACAGTGATTTTTTTACCTGCGCATCCTGCTTCATTTACTCATAATTTGGTCTCTAGGATGCAAAGTTTTAATTCTAGCAAGTCCCAAGATGCAACAATTTTTACAGATTTCCTGTTAAAAATAGTGTATTGGAGTCACTAAGCTAGTAGCTGGACTCATTAATATAGAATCCAGCGAGTCCCCAGGACTCACAGTCTTAAAATTGTAAAAAAATCACTGGTGTTATTTGCTGTTTGATTCTTGTTTATAATCAAATGGAATTTGTCTTTCTACCTAGAGATGGTTTGAATACAAGTACATCGCTCGGATAAGATGTTCGTAATTGCTGGAACACATTGTTAGGTGCACCATTAATCTAAATATAACCAAATAGTCATTTTTGCATGTCTGTCTGAAGTTTTAAGTGGGTTGTAACCCCTTAAAGGGACATTTCATTCCGATTTCAATTTTTTAAAGTATGTCTTGATGCCAAGATTGGGTATTCTAATAAGTATAAATACTATTAGTTTTTAAGTTGTTGCCAGTAAGCGAGATACACGCATTTAAAAGTTGACACATAATCGATAAAATGCATATAAATCCGAACTGTTGTCCACAACAATTTGTTCAATTTTAACACAAAAATATAAATTTCTCGTAAACGGTGCAATATTTTGGCTTGAAATTTTCAGAATTTTCATAAGGAAATATGCTCTTTCAGATAAAAATAAAAGTAGTATTTATGACAAAAAATTCTGAAATGTCACTTTAAGTTAGCACAACAAAAGGGTTACTTTAATTTGTCTTTATCATATTTTCAGACGACATAGGCTATATATGTGAAACAAGCATTACATCCACTGGTTGCTCAAATTCTCGATGTCGACTCGCAAATCTTGTATGCATTAATTCAAAATTCTAAACCGTTCAAAATGCTTATGCTTATATTTGGAATGGAGATGTGATATGGTTTAGGAATTACTGGCACTTTTCAAATTTTGCATCCTAATGAGGGGTTGGATACCTTAAGCTAGCACAACAAAAGGGTTACTTTAACCCATTACCAGACGGGAAAATTTTGAACCTTTCCAATTTGAAAGGTGTAGCAGATGACAATTTCAAGTTGAAGAAATTTTCAAAATATTTCCATTTTGGGTTAAAAAATATTGTGGAAAATGAAGAAATTGCTTGTCACAAGCAATTTCTTCATTTTCCACAATATTTTCCCAAGCCTTTTCTTGTGAGGGAGTCGAAAGGTGTCACTGTGCAGTAATGGATTATTTGTCGTTATCATATTTTCAGATGATATAGGCTTTATATGTGAGACAAGCATCACGCCGGCAGGTTGTTCCAATTCTCGATGTCGACTCGCAAATCTAGAAGAGCGCATGTCATATATCTGGCAGCTTCATGTATTTGGACAGTGGATAAATTTCCATGAATCGGAAGAGATTGAAAAGGCTTTCTGTGACCAACAAGATGGTTGCTCCACAGAATTGGTGAGTTTAGCTATAGATAAGAGGGGGTGAAGGCTTTTCTAAATGCAATATTTCAATTATTGTTCATCAAACACTTTGTTGTGGGGACTAATTAGAATTGTCTTGTCAAGACCCACAACATAGGGTTTTGATTAAGACCCTCTTTAATTTTTTCCAAAACGCCTATGATGAGCCTAGGGAATGTTTGTTTAGTTGAAAATCCTTAAGGGAAAGGAAGAAAATGCTGATTAACAGCAACATCTCCTTTTCTCCAAAAATTCCTATACTATGAATTGACTATTACATTTTCTAGACTTTGTTTAACATTTTTATGCTCCCCGAAGGGAGAGCATATAGTCGCCGCTTTGTCTGTCCGTCCGTCCGTCTGTCCGTCATTCCGTCCGTCCGAAGCGATTTCTCTATAACACTTGGGCCAAATCAAATGAAACTTACCATGTGAACTCCCTATGACATAATGCCGATGTACTTTTCCCAGTTTTTGGATTTGAGGCCTCGTCATGGGAAAAGGGGACTTAAGGTAAAATTTAGTTTTTCTCTAATTTCTCCTAGACTTATGGTCAGAATTTGATGAAATTTCGTATTTGAGTAGCAAATCAGTTGCCCTTGACAATAAACTACTTGAAATTTGCGTATAAAAAGTATGTCATGGAAAAAGGGGGCTTAACGTTTGTTAGTTTAATCTTAGCTCTGCATGGCATACATTTATTGTGACAATGCCTTAATCGGGGAGCATTGTCCGTCTCTGACGGCTCTTGTTGAATGGTGGTCTTTGCATAACCCAACTATAAGAAAGACTAATTTATAATGTGGTGTCCCAAAAGATTCAAAAGTTATTTTTATTATAGAACAAAAATTAATTATTGGCGGACGAAAAATAATATTTGTCAGAAGATAGATGAATACTTTTGATACAAACCCTACACCATACACCTCAGGATCATTTGTCATTCACAAACCTGTCTTTATCATGCTCCTCAAAATAATTTCGGGGAGCATAATTATAGTCGCTACATTGTCCATCTGTCCACAGCCAGATCTTAGCAACCCTAGGACCGAAATCAATGAAACTTCCCTTGTGATCTCCCTGGAGTATTTCCTAGCAACTGTTTTCTCTGTATCTTAATTTGAGGCTTTGTCACAGAAAAAGGGGCTTTATTGTAGAATTTAGTGACAAACATGTTTTCGTGGAGCATAACCTGTCTAAGACTGCTCTTGTTTTTACAGGAGAGAGATGCTAGTATTTACCATGTCCATGTCCGATTCAACCCTAACCTACATGCAATTGTTGGTATGGCAGGACACACAGACGGACAGGACATTTTGCCAGTTCGGCGGCTGTCCACGCGATCATATTTAGACGGGAAATATAAAGCGGAAAGCTATAAAACACAATGGAGGTGGTATTTCAAGGCCGATGGTGGACGATGGGAACTTTTTGAGCCTGTAAGTCGGTGATTATTTGATAGAATTTTAACCCTTTCCCAAACAGCATAATGATTTAAAGATTGTTGAATTTGAAAGCTGATGCAGACGATAAAATAAATGCTAACAAAAGGCCAAAATCTTATACTATATTCCAGAAAATATTGAGGCAAAAGGAGAAAATGCTGGTAGCCAGTATTTTTGTCTTAAGCCTCAGTGTTTTCTTAAGCCATATCTGTTTGGGACATCAAAACCAGGTTTTGTTTGAGAAAGGGTTAAAGTTTACATGGATTTTTTCGTTTTCAGAACAAGACCTTGTTTTGAGGTCTTTAATTATAGAGAAGCTTGCAAAAATATTGATGCAAAATGAGAAGCTGCTGATGACCAGCATTTTATTCTTTTATCTCAATATTTTCTCTGCTATGATATATACAAAGTACATTTTCAAAAATAGATTGTACTACGTTAGATTACTACTTGTATTGTAATCTGCATCTTCGCTAGCCAAGGTTGAACCCACCTACATTTGTTTTCTCCCTTGGCGGATTTAGTCCGATATTCTTGAAATCACGAAGCGCCGCCTAGCGGTTGTCCTGCTGGTTGTTTACGTTATTTCTTCCATTATTTATGACGTCATCAACTCGCGTTGTCTTTCGCCCCATACCTCCTGCGGATTAGGTAAAAGTTAGCTGCTTTTTGGTCAAATTGTGGAAAGTATGATAATTTCGTCGATTAAAATAGGGAATTCCTGTCTATTGCAGTGAAATTCTTAGGAAAAATCGCCCATCTTTGCGTTTTTGAGTCGCAAATGCAATGCTTTTTCCCGCCCGTTGTCATGAATTGGTTACTCAAGACAAATGTATCAGTGGACAATCTGATTGGTTCCAGCGAGACCTTGCTGGAACCAGTGAAAACGCTTTCCAGGAGACCAAGAAAATCGGACTAAATACGCAAAGGGTGAATACAGAAACGACGTTACGTCGTAGATGTCACCATTGGCTTGCGAAGATGTGTAATCTGTAGCAGCTGACACATGTCACAATGGAAATGATATTTAACCCATTGCCATACGACATGTTCTGGACTGGTCTAAATTCAAAGACGTTGCAGTCGACAATTTCAATTGAAGAGAATTTTACATTTTTCAGTCTTTATGGTAGAAAACATTGTGGGAAATGAAGAAATTACTTGTCACAAGCAATTTCTTTATTTTCCACAATGTTTTCCAAAGCAATTTTCTCCCAGGGCGTCAAAAAGCGTTGTTATGTAGGAATGAGTTATGAACTGTAAAATGGGACAGAAAATGGTACAGTAACAACGAAACAAGGAATTTTCAATCAGAGCATCAGATATGTGGAAGTGAATACATTCTAACTTTGTTATGTCAATTCCAAACCCTTTGTTGTGAGAACTCATTTCAATTGTCTCAATTAGACAATTCCAATGAGTACCAACAACATAGGGTTTGATGAATAATAAGTGACATAATACAATTTGAAAAGCCATCACCCCTTTTAGGTATCTTGAGCTGAGATATTTTAAAGACTATGATTATTTGCAGAATATGCAGCTTACACTTGAGCAGAAGTACCTGGCTGGCCAAAAGGTTTACCTGTATCCGAGAGAGAACTTCCGGTTTAGATATGAGTGTGATTTCCAGACGATGACGCAAGTTAACTTGGAGACTAAAAAACAACGCACTGTACTGAGGCGTCCGATATTCGTACCAAGAGAACATATTGACTTGGGATTGTAGTGAGTTAATTTATTAAAATCTTCTGTTTTGATTTGAATGTAATATAACCCATTACCAAATGACAATATTTTTTACTGGTCCAATTTTCAAAGATGTTGCAGATGACAATTTCAAGTGAATGAAATTGAACCTTTTTAGGTATTTTTGTGTAGAAAGCATTGGGGTAAATGAAGATATTGCTTGTCACAAGCAATTTCTTCATTTCCCACAATGTTTTCCAAGTCCATTATCTTGTAAGGAGTCAAAAGGAGTTAATGTGGGATAATGGTTTAACACCATGATAACAGTATTTCAGTAATGTTGTTGCTTAATCAGCAATCCAAATGCTATGGTCAATTCAGTAGAAGATAAGGAATTATCCACACATTGACGGGATGCAAATTTCGAAGAGGGTACTACCCGTGGCCAGGCTTCAAAGCTTTGGTGGTATGATTAACACTACACCTTTCGTTGTAGTTGTGACTATTCTTCAAATGTTTTACTTTAGCCCTGATTTCAAGGCAATTTCTGTAAATTGATCAATCTTTGCTAATTAGAATAAATAAAATGGACTTCCAATTTGAAAGAAGTTGCCCACCAAAATATGGATGCTGATAAAGTTTTTTTTAAAAACGTAAATAGTTCAATAAATAAATAAATAAGTTTTTCTAAAGGATTGTCCCATACAAATTGAAAAATGCCACTAGACCTTTGTCTTAAAGGGGCAGAATGATGATACATTGACATCCACCAAAAAATGATGAACTATTATCTGTTGTGTAAAATTTTCAGTCCAAAGTCGTTGAAGCCTCCATCATCCCTGCCACCCGTACCCAAAGATTGGTATCCGTGGGATATTTGTAACCAGTTTGAGTTTGTCAAACTTTCTACATCCTCTGAGGCCTATAAGGACGTGGACACCAGCTTCTTCCAGACCATGGACAGAAACAGATATACTATAGATGAAATATTGCGAGTCCAAAACCCACAAGTAAAAGACTTTAGAAACCATTGTGGGAAATGGAGAAATTGCTTGTGACAAGCAATTTCTTCATTTCCCACAATATTTTCTACCCTTCAAGACCAAAAAAAATTACATATTTATTTACTTGAAATTGTCATGTGCAATACCTTTCAAATTGGAAGTGGCCAAAATTTTGCCGTCTTATAGTGGCTTAAGAGTTAAAAACCCTGCTGAACAATGATATACATGTATTGTTAATTTTTTTCAGTCCCAAGTCGTTGAAGCCTCCGTCATCCCTGCCACCCGTACCCAAAGACTGGTTTCCGTGGGATATTTGTAACCAGTTTGAGTTTGTCAAACTTTCTACGTCTTCTGAGGCATATAAAGATGTTGACACCAGTTTCTTCCTGACCATGGACAGAAACAGATATACTATAGATGAAATACTTCGCGTCCAAAACCCTGCTTTGTGGCGTGACTTTTGTGGGTGAGTTTTTTATGTCCACATGCCAATGACCAATGGGCTATTGCCACTACGTTGTTTCTGTTGGCTTTTCATAATAAAATCTGCTCTGTTAAAACTATTGGTGTTATGGAGACGTACCTTGGTATTCTTTTGGATTGTTAAATAGACTTTGAGCAATTTACATGTATAATAAAAGGAGCCTTTTACAATAAAGTTAAATTCCACGTGTACATCATTATTTCATGGATAAACCACAGAAAACTTAAAAAATGACAAGAAAAGTGAAAGGTTTTTGTTGAAAAGCATCAATTTCATTTACAGGGAAGAAGAAACAATGCAGGCGAATTTAGAGCGAGCGGGACACGAAGATGCTGTTGTTTACAAACGACAATTGTTCCATGGTACAAGGGGCTTAGAGACCGTTAGAGGTATAGCCGAAAATAACATCGACTTTCGCTTGTCTGGAATAAACGGGACAGTTTATGGTGCGGGGGCCTATTTTGCCCGAGATGCTAAATATAGTAACTCATACACAGACACGGCAGATGTCGAGAGGTTTATGTTCAGGGCATCTGTCCTGGTCGGGGAATATACCCTAGCAAAGAGGGAGTATAAACGTCCACCAAACAAACCCGGTAAAACACACGAATTGTACGACTCATGTGTGGACAAAATGAACAATCCTTCTATCTATGTTCTCTTTAAGACAAACAAATACTACCCCGAATATCTGATAGTTTACCATGACAACCAGGCCCCCTTTGATACCCCTAGACATGTCCCAGTCGCTCCAAAGCCTGTCCAAAGAGCTGCTCCAATACCTGCCCCAAGGTCAACCCCTAGAAATTTGTCAGGGCCCACAGTTAATGTGACCCAGAGGCTAGATCTGTCCAACCCTACTGTTAGGACATCCTATCCCTCTTCTGGGTCTAACCAATTTAGTTCTAGTGGCTATACTGGTCAGGGTGGTATACAATATGGTCAGGGGGGTATACAATTTGGTGGACAAACTTACCCTTCAACGCCAACATCTGACCCAAGCCCAAGATCGGCCTCGCCTACTCAACAGAAAAGTCCCCCAGCTGGTAGCGCAAAGAAACCTGATAGTTGTTCAATCCAATAATGTTTGATCGTACATGTATTCAGCGATATGATAGTGGGGCAGTATCGACACAGGGTTTTCTAGCTCTGCAGTTGGAGTGATAGTTTCAAGAAGCGACCATCCTCGGACTGTAGGTTTGAATCCTGAGGCACATTCTTTAGAGCGAGATTTTTTAAGATTTCTTACGATGTTTTTGATACAGCGTCTTCGAGACGGAGATTATAAGCTAAGTGTTCCGAATGTTCCATACTTCATACAAATGATGTCATCATGATGTCATTTGTATGAAGTATGGAGCATTCGGAACTCCGCGGTTTATGAATCATGGAGCATTTGGAACAACTCGGTCAATTCTCTCCCATATAGATTCTACAGAATTTACAGAGGGGTTCCGAAAGAAGTATAGAGCAATGGCGGCTCGCAGTGATCGTCTTAAAAATCGTTCTCAAAAGAGCGCTTTATTCTAAAACATCTTAAGAAATCTCAAGATATCTCAAGAAATCTCGCTCTAAAGAACAAGGCTCTGGTTGAGCCATGATATTTTCTTCACCCTTACATTTGGGGCTTAACATTTGCACATGAACTAACATAAATTTGATTTCTTTTTTGTATATCTTAGATATGGCACATGTGTGCTTATTTCAAGAATATGCATGATAATTAATGTACATTGTACATGTATGATTATGTGCACAAAAGTTGATTGAATTGATTCACACTTTGGAACTGAAGGACAGCAACTTAATGGACCAAAGTAAAATGGTTACAAGTGCTTGTGACATTCATTTACAATTCCAAGAGCTTTGCACTGATCCTATGTATTATACATGTACTACATCAACAAATTCAGACAAAATGTGATAAAATGACCTATTATTTCCTTCTTCCTGGTAAAGTGCAGGGTCCACTTTGGGACATCAACACACTAAGTCTTGTATATAACTATATGCAAATATTTATGCTATTGAATGAGACTTATTCTGAAGTTAATTTTTCAAATTGGGCTGGTTGGTGCATAAAAGAACTAAAACAGTTTGTGTGCTACTTGGCTATCATTGAAACGAAGACCGTTCTAAATAAAATGCACCCTGGGTCACATAGTCTTAGATTATGAAAGAGCCCCAAGTTTGCCAGTTACTTACATTTTTAATTAAGGTGTAATATATTAAATACCTGGCCCTGGTTTCTCAAAAAAAAACTTAAGTACATACTCATGAGTACAATGCTCAACTTCAATGGAATACTCTCCTATGTTGAAGGGTATTTGATTGAAGGTCACATGAATTTCGTGTGATTCGAGTATGGTGCTCAGATTTGAGTCTGAGAAGGTACTTAAGTTTTTTCGAGAAACTGGGGCCCTGTCCTTATGTTGAGAATCTCCAAGGTCCCTGTTTCCAAAGGATTTATGTTAAATATACACGGTTTTCAGTACAATTGTATTTTACAAAGACTAAGATGATGTTTTTAATACCACTATAAACTTGATTCGATAAGTTGTAATATATATTGTAATTTACTGTCAAACAGAGCAAAATTTGATAGCAGCAAGGCTTAAATATATATGACTTGACTGCTAGGCGTATCAACACACCTGCAATGGTTTGTCTCTGCCTGACGCTGGATCAAGTTTCATACATGGGTAATAGGTCATAAGTCGCTACAACGTAACTGAAAAATTGTTTAGAGCGGTCTTAAACCACATTCGAGTTAAATTTGGAGAAATGATAACTTTAGAATTTGCATGTTGATGTTTCGTAGCACATTTGTATGACAAAAATGGGTCCTAAATGCTTTCATGAAAATGATATCTTGATAATTCTTTTTTGTTTCTGACTTTTGCGGACAAAGCAGGACATATTGTTTGAACTACTCTCGGCAATGAAGTTATGATAAGTTATATTTGAGTCTGCATCTAATTTTTTAGATAATTTTTTAGGGCCTTTATGATATTGAGAGCAGCATGTAGCTATAGGAGAACAGCATTGATATCGATCAGCCTGTGTATCCATGTTATTTCCTATTGCTCTTTTTCTGGCAAATTTTGCATTGTGAAAATGAAAGACAGGAAAACAAGATTAGGTTCATATGTATCAGCCATGTTATATAATAGACTATAATGACAAGTCGTTGATCGCTGAATTCATTCACTTCACACCCCCCCCCCCCCCTTACCCCACAAAAAAGTATATATATTAAAATAAAAAAAAATAATAATAAATAAATAATAAAAAGAATAGATGTTACTTACATTAATGCCATTTTGATTGATAGTACGGTAAATTGTAATTAAGGTATTATGTGATGCCATATTTACTACTATGATTCTATTATTGAGTTTGTTTGTTAATGTTGATTGCTATTGTGATTGTGGCAATTTGATAATTGTAAAAATAAAATGTATAACATTACAAAGTGGCACTAATATGTGTCCTGTAAAAGTGGGTTAAGGCAGTCCACCTTTATGATTTATGTGATGTAGGAATTATTTGGGCGACGTTGTAAACATTCGGCGGTTCCACTGCCAAATGTTTACGATGTAGCTCGAATAGGTTCGGATTTGTAACGAATGTTAACATCATGCAATAGATTCCGAGACGTCTGGTGGATTTCATTAGGCGTCAACTATCTTAACAAGGGACGGAAGGTGTTGCTGGCTTGTGTTTATTGCTTCAAACCAATTAACACTATTGAGTAGTACCATCTAGACTCAGAGTGCATGTTGCTGCTTTTCATTGAAAACCTCGTATCTGCAGCTTAAAACAAGTTGCAGATACGAGGTTTTTGATGTAAAACGACGATGTGATGGTAGAACTTGACAGTTGGTTTAATACAGGAAACACATGCTTTAATGCCACTTAAGATAATGCTGAGCTGGCTCTACTGTAAGTGGGTCTAGTATGTAATAGAATGTAAACAAAGTATAAGGTGCCATATCTCGTCACATTTTTACGGAAAGTTTGTAACTGCAGCTCTTGTTTTAAGCTGCAACTACGATGTTTCAGTGATTTGCATATTTATAATGAAATACAATGATTCTTTAATGAGATTTGTATTTTATTTTGATCGTTTTTGTGATTTTTTGCAAGTTGCCAAAATATTTGAACTACATTGTAGTTCTAGTTATATATGTATGAATATCATATGGGTTTGTTTGATTGTAAATAATAATTGAGCCAGAATCTGGAAAAGGGTCCCTTAAGGCTTTTGAGCCCAACATGCTTCCACTGAGATCAGCCTGCGTATACACACAGTCTGATCAGGAACCATGTTGTTCTCCATTAGCTTCTTCATGGCATGTAGTAACAGTGGAAGAGTAGCATTGATGTTACCTTGCATTGATCCAGGCCAGACTGCACTTGGGCAGATGGTGGCCTCGAATCATGAAGGTCTCAAATGTTATAAGGGACGTTTTTCCAGATCCTGGCTCATATATAATTCATGCAAGAGGATGTATGATTATTTATGATTATTGTTAATTTACATAGAATAATTTTAGGATCAACTTCACTGACATCATTTTTCTGTGAATATTGCACTGCTTTTCAAATAAAAACCTCGTAAATGCAGCTTTAAACAAGCTGCAGTTACGAGATTTTTTGTTGAAAAGCGAACTTTGTCTTAGCATACAAACGAGACGGTTGTATTGAATATTTCCTGTATTTGTACAGAAGACAATGTGCATCACTGGTGGATCCATGGAGATTCAAACGAACCCCCAATGGATATGTTTTTCATTGATCATTATTTCGATGCTTTTAAATAAAAAAAAAACTCGTAACTGCTGCAGTTGTAAGATTTTTGTTGAAAAGCGACAATTTAGTCATAAGGAATTAGTTTCTGTTGAAATCCACAGTTATCTGCCTTATATTTGAAAAAGGTTACCCCGGTTCTTTTGCTTTTGCAATTTATCTATTTATTTTACGACATATTTTAGTAGATCATATACACTTTAAAAATCAAACTTTAGTTATGTCACAATATTATTGCACATGCTAACAAATTTATGGAAAAGGTGCTCTTCATCATTAATAAAATTTTGCATGCCTTGGTTCGAATCTTGCAGGTGATGAGGCACTTGCAAGATTCAACGTATCTCATGCAAAATTACAATAGTTTGATGTTTGGAGTTCTATATTTTGTTATTTACATACCGGTGAAATATGTGATAGTATAGTCCACCAACGTCAACCCGGGGCATTGCATAATTATATCCCTTTCCCAAACAACAAAAAAAATATGATGATCTAATTTGAATGCTTCTGCTGACGACAAAAGAGATGTTGTTTCAGATAGAATTTGTGTAAAATATAACACAGGAAATATTGAGACAAAAGGAGAAACTTCTGGTTATCAGCAGTTTCTTCTTTTGGCTCAATGTTTTCCCAAACCATATCTTTGAGGGACGTCAAAACCAGGTCTTGTGTTTGGGAAAGGGATATGTAATTATCCCACTTCAGATTTGGTTTATTCAGGTTTAATGCCGTTTTTAACTGCTATGGTCATATCACGGCGCCTGGAGCGCCTAACCATGGATTCCCATTGTTTCTCATACCAGTACTACTACAACACCCTGACCGAGTCTCCAGCTGTTCTCCCACATAGGTTAGTAATATTAAACCATTGGTGGGTGACATTTTTGTCTGAAAGGATATTTGCCGCGGCCGTGGAAGATCCCACGTCGTTAAAATTCGTTACGTGTCCGGACCCTTTCGGGCGTCGTCGTAAACATTCGGCGGTGGAACGTTCCACCGCCAAATGTTTACGACATCGCCCGAATAATTCCGACGTCGTGTAAAGACGCTCAACTCATGGACTTTATTGACGTGGGCCTAAATTAAGTTTTTCCGAGTTAATTTTGATGGACTATACAGGGATTGGGCAATATATTTGGAAACAATGTGCTTGGGAATCGATACTTTATTATGATCCTTATTTGTTGCTGTTTATCATTAATGGGATGTCAAAACCTTGAAACTACTGTTTGAAAAGGCTAGAGTTACAAGGTTTTGACCTCCAAACGACATTATTTGGATCTTTGTTGATTTTCATTTTTGCTGTGTTAGAAAAAGATGTAACATTATTTAATAATTATAGGCTACAAGTCATTGTTGAACGTTTATCTGGATTTCGTTGTTGTTTTGCTTATCCCACTGAACTTTCCCCCAGTCAACAAAATATTAGGTTGTTCAAAACTGAAATGAAATGCAGACGACAAATTAAGACGAAACAGATTTTTTTTAAAAGTAGAGTCTGTATAATGGAAATATCTAGAAAACATTGAGACAAAAGGACAAATTGCTGATCATCAGCAGTGGGGTGTTGAAATACTCCAAGTGGACTTCCTCTATATCACTGGATTTTGAATTGGGCGTGAAAAATGTACTCCGGTTAAGGTAGTGCACCCCTATTAAATGTGATTCGTGCGACGACGTTAGGCTAGCATTCTTTGCGTATCCGAACCTAGGAGGGTTGAAATTAGACGAGCATTGTTGTACTCATTCATTGAGTCCAGATAAAGGGAGACAACTCGTTTGTTAACTAAATAAATTTTATGCCAGGTTATATCCCCTAGGATGCATAAACTGAGAAGACCGGGATTACAGCCCCTTCGAAAAGTTCATCTAGAACAGTTCTAGAACTGCCATTAAACATTCTAGAACAGTTCTAGAACTAAAATGTGTTCTTTGACTTTTTTCGCTGGGGACTTCCAGCTAGATTGATAGATCGTTTGTGGGTTAGCGCCTCTTTCATCTTCTATGGTCATATCACGGCGGCTAGAACACAGCCACGCCTTCCTGGTATATCTCGTACCAGTATTACCACAACGACCTCGCCGAGCCTCCAGCTGCTCGCCCACACAGGTGTTATCAGACACTTGGTGGGAGACAATTTTGTCTGAAAGGATATTTACCGCGACCGGGAGTCGAACCCGAGTCTGAGACCCCATGACTTAGAGTTTCTGATTAGAACAAATAATCAAAATATGTTACAACGTTCTAGCCCCTGCGAAAAGTTCATTTGAGTTCAAGAAATGTTCTAGAACGTAAAATGGCAGTTCTAGAACAGTTCCAGAAGTGCCATTTAACGTTCTAGAACTGGAAAAGCGTTCTTGGGCTTTTTTTTGGCATGGGTAAATGTAGAAAAATAATGGTTTTACGCTGAAGCCTGTGATCTTGAAATCCGTAAAGATCTTTGAAAATGTCGTAAACGCCTTTTCCAATATCCTGGCCTATATACTTTGTTACTAGAAGATGAATGTCACTATTTGCTGGAAGGCGATTCACCAATAGCTTTTCGTCGGTGTAAATGCCAAACCTCTTATGTCGACTTTTGCCATTTTCAAAGTAAAAACTTGTGTGCCCAGCTAAGACAATTCTAGCAGGTTTTGAGATATTTTTACTGATCAGTATTAATGACTCATTATTTGTGAACAATTTGTCCAAATTTCAAATTAAACCTTTCAGGTTGGGAAAAGTTATTACACTTTTTTTCTTCCACTTTGAAATCTTCCAAAACGGGATATGAGGTTTCGCATTTACAACGACGTTTTCTCTATTATGTTGATACTTTTGGGAGAAATACCACAAACATAATTATGGTTAGGGAAATACAACTTCTGAAACTGTAGGACTTGTCCACTCAATTCCTTTTAGAAAATGGTAGCCTAAGTTTTTTTTTTTTTTTTTTTTTTTTTAAAGACAAACTTAGTACGAAAAGGTCTATTGTAATTTTGGTATCATTATTTCGCCATCTGAAACGGCCTTCAATTTCTACCAGTCCAGAAAATTGTTGTTTTGGAAATTTAGCTGTTTCTTCGGCAGACGTCCATTCCATTCCTACAAATGTGTTCATTTGGGAATTTACGTTGTCTTAAGGTAAAATACCCGTAATGTGGCCATTTTGAGTAACATAAAAATCGGATTTTTCCGAGAGTGGTCGTTACGTATTCGAACCTATTCGGGTGCGGTCGTAAATATTCGGCAGTGGAACTTTCCACCGCCGAATATTTCGACGTCACCCGAATAATTCTGACGTCGAGCGAATCTCATTACAGGCATTAATTAGATACCTTAAACTGCTCTCACTTTACTAGTCTACCATAACGCTACCCACCATAACGCGACCCTTAAGGGATAAAATGTCTCCTTTTGATATGATGTATCATAAAGATGTAAAAAAATCAATTATGAATCGATAAATATCTCGTAGATTCAGATTAGCTGACATGGGCGACTCTGGGTCGCGTTTATGGCGACTTTGTCAGATTAACCCTTTCCCAAACGGCAAAAATTTAGACTGATCCAAATTCAAAGATATTGCAGACGACAATTTCAAGTGAATGAAATTTTTAATTTTTTGGTCTTTTTACGTAGAAAACACTGTGGTAAATGAAGAAATTGCTTGTCACAAGCAATTTCTTCATTTTCCACAATGTTTCCTAAATTCTATCTTTTAGGGAGTCAAAAAAGAGTCAATGTGTGGTAATTGGTAATGGCTAAATCCTTTCCCAAATAACAGAAATTTTAGCTGGTCCAAATTGAAAGGGACAATGGCTGACAAAACAAAGCTAGATCTACATGAAAACATGAAATGTTCATAATGATAAAGTGGAAATGAGAAGGAAAGGGACATGAGGGATATAAGTCAGATAAACCACAAGATAAAGTGAAATATTAGATTTTTCTCTTCCGAAACAATTCGATGCGAAATCCGGTAGGAAAATGTTCTCGTTTTAAAGGGACCGGGGCTATTCAGTCGAAAGTAAAAATTGATAAATAATGCACATACGAAACAACGAAATATTGCATTAAGATCATCTTTGGAAGTCTTCTAATTTAAGTCAATTACTTGTTGATTTAGTATGGATCGTCTTTTTCATTTCCAGTATCGTTAATTTTACTAGTAAAAGCTAGTTGTTGATTGACAGTTAAAGAATTTGTATCTACCCTCGTTTTGATTATTTCATTCTTCATTTTTTTTTTTTTTTTTTTTTTTTTCTTGTCAGATAATAATTACTAGCACCATGCCAAGTCTGCGCAACATCGATTTGTCCCTATGTTGTACTGGTGCCTAGTGGTTCTTGCCCGAGGCAAACGGTAGTATATTCAGTTCAAAAAGAAATTGCGCACTTTTAAATCCTTAATATTATAATGTAGGCATAGATCTACACATTTTTTCATTTATTTTAATAAATTAATAACAGTCTTGTTGTCGGTCGCAAATGTCATATTGGAGCATATTCTAAAAATGTGTTTGGGAAAGGGTTGAGGTTGGATGTCTCATCGAAAGGTGCAATTACTAAACATGTGTTGGGTTCCTAATTAAAAATTTACAAAAGGCTATCACAAACTTTATTATATTACGTATGCATGCCTCATAGTAACATTAACCCTTTCCCAAACAAGCCATTGTTTCGTCTTTTCCGAGATAGAGAATGTTTTTGGAAAGCATTGAAGAAATTTAAGAAAAAAGATTAAATTGCCAGCATTTATCATTATACCCGCCACAACGAAGTTATGAGGGGGGGGGGGGGGTATACTGGAATCAGGTTGTCCGTCCGACCGTCTGTCCGCCCGTA